>JAOTQJ010143091.1:0-30094 GCA_025642045.1 Solanum sejunctum
ATTTCTTGATTATGACTAAGCATGTTTTACTTCAAGCATTGATCATGCATGCCATATTGATATTATACTATCACTTGCTTATGCCTATGCATTTTAACTATGTTGCCTATCTCTTATTGCATTGCATCCTACATACTTCATACATCTAAACGCACTAACGCATACTTTGTGCCTATATAATATCACCATATAGGAATCAAAGCTCCTATTGATCCTCCTCCATGTGGCTAGACAGATTGTTCAAGTTAGCTTTAGGTGAGTCCTCATGTCCGGGGATAATATCTATATTCTGTCATGCTTATGTTTAGACTATATCTTGTATATTTAGAATACCTATTGTCATTAGTATGAGGGTGACCCCAGGTGCTTGTCTTGGCCCCCGCTAAGTTTTATTTTTAAAGGTGTTGTTGGACAAGTATGTACTGATGCTATAAGCTTGAGTCTCTTTGACTCTATTGATGTTTTATGAAATGAAGGTTTTTCATTAGTCACTATGCCTTTATTTCTACTCTCTTATAGATGTTGTTTAATGCTTTCGTGACCAAGGATGTATAGTGATATGTAAAGAGGCTTGTTTAGGGTTCCCTCGGGTTCCCCATACATCATGTCACGTCTAGGATCTAGACTTTAGTTGTGATAAACTTGGTATCAGAGCACTAGGTTGTTAATGGTCCTCGGTATCCAACAAACTGTGTCGATTAGAGTCTTATTCATGGTTGTTTTATGCACCAGAAGTATGAGTAATAGGCTGTGAGACATTCTAGGAAATGTTTCTCTTCTTCTTACTTTATGTCGTGCTATAGAAGTTAAGGTAAGGTTTACTCCCTATTGATTATTATTTGTTATGCTAGATTATGCCTATACCAAGAAGAATAAGAGCTCGTATACCCGAGGGACAATTGGCCTACCCCGCTCCTTAAGATCCTCAAGGTAGCGAGGCTATCGAGGTTGAGTTTCAAAATGCTATAACCATGTTGGCCCATTCTATTACTAATCAAATCAACCAAGGGGTCCAAGCCCTTATGCTTCTACTCCAGCCTCTAGGGTGAGAAAATTTACAAGGATAAACCCACCCGGAGTTCCACGGGTCTAAGGTGGATGAGGACCCCCAAGAATTTATAGATGAAGTATATAAGGTGCCATCCATCATGGGTGTAGGTCAGGAGGAAAAGGCGGATCCAGTGGCTTATAAACTAAAAGGTGTAGCTCAAATTTGGTTTACACAATGAAAGGTGGAGAGGGGAAGCCATGATGCTATTCCTTGGGAGGAGTTCAAAGGGACCTTCCTCAACGTGTTCTTCCCTCTTGTGTTGAGAGAGGCTAAAATGATGGAGTTCATAAACCTTAAGCAAAGTTCCATGAGTGTGAGAGAATATGCTCTCAAGTTCAACAAGATTTCCAAGTATGCTCCACATTTGTTGGCCGACCTTAGGTCAAGGATGAGCAAGTTTGTGATGGGGGTATCCGATTTGATTAATGAAGAGTGTCATATAGTGATGCTTGCAAGAGATATGGATTTTTCTCAGCTCATGATGTTTGCTAAACAACTTGAGGGGGAGAAACTTAGAAAGAAGAGAAGTGGGGAGTCCAAAAGGGCTTGATTTGAGGGTGACCGATTTCAACAAGATTTTGAGTTTCAAGGCCAAGGGTCCTCTAGTGCTCCAAACAAGAGGGTTTCCAAGGAAGGCGTACCTCTCAAGGCTCAAAGAAGGTGGTGAGAGGGTGGCTCATCCTAGATGCCCCAAATATGGGAGGAAACATGGCGACACAAGTTAGAGGAAAACGGGTGCATGCTTTGGGTGTGGTGAGATGGGCCACATAATTTCAGATTGTCCATATGCTCAAAACAAGGGTAAAGGTGGTGACATTGATCAAGGGGATGCTCCAAGACCTAATCGGTTCTATGCTCTTCAAAGGATCCAAGAAGGTGATGAGGTGCCCTTTGATATTATTGGTATGTTAAGAGTTTTCTTGAATTTTGTTGTACATGCTTGATAATTTGGGGAGTCACTACTTCTTGCATTATTCCTTTTGTTGCTAGTAAGATTCATGTGTGTTCTGAATCATTGTGTGAGTCTATTGTGGCTAGAAGGTCTATAAGGGTTACCCCATGTTCTTATTGCACAGAGTCTTATCTTGTGATCTTGGTTGAATTTGATTTGATGGTTGGAGGTCTTGAGGTGATTTGGCTATTTGTATATTATGCTTCGAATGAGCGTAGGACCTGTAAGGTTGTAATATGATAGTTAAGGATGGATGATCGATTTGGTTAACTATAACGAGCTAGTCATTTCTCTAAGATTGATCTTCGGTTCGGGTTATTCCCCAAGTGAGGATGAGGGTAGGTGATATCCCCTAATGTTTTTCAGACGAAGGGTGAGCATTATGAGTCGTGGTGGAGTTGTTGGGTTGACTAATACACCGGCTATGTCTATGAGTTTCGTGAATAGGGTCTTAAAACCCTACCTTGTCATGCTTGTGGTGGTTTCTAGTGATAGTACTTATTTAGAGCTTCTGAATCATTTAGGAATAGTATTGCAAATCTTGGGGGATGAGAGATTGTTTGCTAAACATTATAAGTGTGAATTATGGGTAACTAGAAGTTAGTTAGAGCTCCTTGAGAATTATGACATGAGTGTGCATTATCACTACGATAAGGCTAATGTTATGGTCGATGGGGTGTCTATAGGTAGCCTAGCATATGTTGATGATGGTGACAAAGAGGTGATTAGGGAGGTCCATTGGTTGGTCAAATAGAGTTAGGTTGGAAAAGGTTGACTATGGTGGTGTGTTGGCGTCTAATGGATCTTAATCTTCATTGGTTGAGAAGGTGAAAGCTTTGGTGAGAAATGGTAAGATGAAGGTTTTCTCCCAATGGTGAGATGGTGTCGTTAGATATTAAGGTAGGCCATGTGTGCTTGTGTTGATGATTGGGTTCACTTCCCACCCATGGAGGGTGTGGTCTGGATTGGCAAGAAAGGGGAGTGAGTTCATTGTTTATGAGTCCTTATAGAGTGTAGAAGAAGATTGGTGAGGTTTCATACGAGTTGGATTTGCCTATGAGCATGGTGATGGTTCGTCTGATTCTTCATGCTTCTAGGTTGAGGAGATGTATTGGTAACTTTAGTGCTATAGAACTCTTTGAAGTTATGGGTGTTGTGGAGGATAAGTTGGCTTAGGAAAAGGTACCGGTGGAGGTATTGGTTGGAAGGGCAAAAAATTTTATTAATAAGGGTGTAGTATTCATCAAGGCCCTTTCGAAGAATCGTCAAGCCGAAAGTGTCTCTCGGGAAATGGGAGCGGGCATGTAAAAGCAATATCAGTACCCCTTTCATTCTATTCAAGCTTATGATAATACATCAAGTCCTTTTCTTAATGGTTCCAAATCTTATGTTTCAGCCCCTATGTCATTTTCATGCATTCATGTTTATGTTGACAAGTTCATGATGATTTTAACACTTATGTTGAGATTTTGAAAATGGTGTTTTAAATGTGTTATTGCATTCTAGCTGGGGCTGATTTTTTCATGATTACTCTTCTTATGTATGATTCTTCAACATTTAGGAATGAATATTCCCAAGGGGAAGATGTTGAAACAACCCTAAAAAGTACCTGAAAATGTGCCTTGGAAGTGCCCGGAATCATAATTTTCATATATTTCAAAATTCGTGAGTGATATCGATAATCTGACTTCATATTCTTTTTCAGGGGTCAAAATTGAGTAGGAAATAGGTCTAACCCTGATTTTACAGCAAAGAAATCGCATTTTTGATTTTCCAAAAGTTCCTTATCCAGTGTTAGTCCGCGATGGTGTCGCGGTACGCCTCCATCATGGAACAATGTAAAATTGCTATTTCTAATCTTTAAAGAATTTATCCAAGCTTTAACTCTCCATTTCCAATCTTATCAAGAATTCTCCAAAGTCAAGGTATGTGGGTTTCATTCATGGTTTCCTTTCACCTATGAAGCCTAAGCTTCCTTTTTACCTAAATTGCATGATTTTAAGTTAATTTATTTATGAGTTTTACTATTATAAATTAGACTATGAACTATGTTAGGGTTTTAAGAAATTGTATCTGTTTTAGCATGTTTTGAGCTACAGATCTAAGATTTATGGTGGAACTTAATGAAGGGTTTTGATGTGTATTACTCGAGGGTGTTACCAAGTATTGATAGGTGATTTTTAATTGATTTTTCTTGCATGACTTCACTCTTGAATTGTATGGTTTTATACTAGCATTATACACTCGTCAAGTTTTTAATAAAATGACCGGTTATGGGTTCTTGAGTTATTGAGGACTTATTCCGTGACTTGTGATTCAAGTGGATATAGGATGATGAAATGAATGTGAGTATATGTTGAATCCATGAAAAGTACCTATAGGGTTGCAAGTAGATTTTTGGGTTTCATGTTGTTGTATTCTTGAGGAGATTGAGAAGCCCTTTCTCGATGCTTAAAATGTAATGGTTTGATGAGATATTTCTTTGACTCATACTTAAAAGATTATATCGTAAGGTATAAACATTCTACTGAAAGTGCTATGCCGTAATGCAGAATGACTAGTAGTTCCTACAGAAAGGATTATATCGTAAGGTATGGACAACCTACCGATGAGGCCATGCCGTAAGGTACAAATCATGATTCCTACCATAAAGATCATATCATAAGGTGTGAATAATCTACCTAAAAGTCCATACTATAAGCTAGAATGACACATGATCCCGACTTAAAAGATTATATCATAAGGTAGGAACAACCTATCAAAAAGGACATACCATAAGGTAGGATCTCTCTTGCTGATAAGATAATATTGTAAGGCAAGTAAACCCCCCTCTTACCAAAGAGATTATGTCGTAAGGTAAGGATACTTAAGGACTTCTATGAATGAGGCTATGCCATAAGGTAGAATCAACCATGACTCTTACCGAAAGGATTGTATCGTAAGGTAAGAGGCATCTCATACTACCTACCCAAGGACTATATCGTAAAGTAAGGGTGTCGGCAACACTCTCCAAAAAAAGCTATACTGTAAGGTGAGTGGGTAACTACTTGCCCATTCACAATCAGTTTTGTTTAAAGGTTGAGCATACTTATACTCTACATTGAGTTTACATTTCTTGATTATGACTAAGCATGTTTTACTTCAACCATTGATCGTGCATGTCATATTGATATTATACTATCACATGCTTATGCCTATGCATTTTGACTATATTGCCTTTCTCTTGTTGCATTACATCTTACATACTTATACATTCAAATGTACTAATACATACTTTATGTCTACATGATATCATCATGTAGGAACTGGACCTCCTATTTATCCTCCTCCACGTGGCTAGACGATTGTTCAAGTTAGCTTTTGGTGAGTTCTCATGTCTGGGGACAATATCTATCTTCTCTCATGCTTATGTTTAGACTATATGTTGTATATTTGGATTACCTATTGTCATTAGTATGAGTGTGAGCGCAGGTGCTTATCTTGGCCCCGCTAAGTTGTGTGTTTAGAGGTATTGTTGGACAAGTATGTAGTGATGCCATAAGCTTGAGTCTCTTTGACTCTCTTGATGTTTTATAAATGAAGGTTTTCCCTTAGTCCCTATGCCTTTATTTCTATTCTCTTATCGATGTTGTTTAATGCTTCCATAACCAAGGATGTGTAATGATATATAAAGAGTCTTATTTGGGGTCCCCTCGGGTTTTCCATTCGCCGTGTCAAGTCTAGGCCCTAGGCTTGGGTCGTGATAAGCCCATTCATTAAACAATATTGTGCAAGAACCCAATATGCTCAAAGAGCCAATAACAATAGACATTTATGTGATCACATTCTTGTCATAACTAATATGTGAGCTTAACCTACTGAAATCATTTTCATAAAATAAAATTACATATGTGAGCTTAACCCACTGAGAATTTTATAAATCTAATGCTCATGAATGCATATGCTATGAATGAGATGAGAATAGCATGGGTAATAGAGATTCAAATTCAGAACAACAATATATTATGAAATTCAAGTAGAGACATAAGTAAAATTCACATTTAAAACATAATATAGATTACCCATGCACAAATCAAGCTTTAAAGGGGACATGCACATTCATAACTTCATAACTTCAATTCAATTCATTATATTAGGGCATAAATTCACTTAAAATCATCAATAGAGCATAGTGTATACTTCAATTGAATTTATTGAACAATAATTGTCAAAACTCATATTTAAAGTAAGCTAAAATTTATAAAATTTAAGTAAAAGGGTTTTGGGTCTTCTTGGTTGAAAAGAACCAAGAATCAAACCCACATACCTTAGTTAACCAAGAAGAAATAGGAAGAAATTTGACGAAGAAAATGCCCTTTTCCTTGGCTTCAAGATAATCCATCAATTTTCACCTTAGGAGAGTTCTTAATATAGATTTGAGGGATTTTAAATGTGAGGAATGAATATGAATGAGAGGAATAGAGTTTAGGTCATTTGGAGGTCTTAAGATAGCATAAAAAAACATAAAAGACCCTTAGGAGGAGCCACAATACCAGAAAAAAACTTTTAATGAAGTAAAATAACATTCCTTGCCAGGGGTCTCGTGAAGAGGTCTCACGGTACGTATAAGGTTTCATAGACCGTGAAACCCTCCCATAAAACCTTATCTAGTCAATTCTCAGAAAATACTACACGGATGAGCTTTATGAAAATGGGCATAACTTCTTGATCCAAGCTTAGAATGAGGTGAAACTAGATGCTTCGCTAATTCAAAGAGATTCAATTTGATAGGTCATGAGCCATGTAGTTATTTTTGTGCTAAGAGATATGACTATTTAAAGTTGACCCTTCTATTGGTTCTTGTGAAAAGTTTAGCCAATGTAATTTCTTTGAACTTGACTTGATGTAGGAGATCCATGATGTCCCTAACCAACATAAATAAACTTGAATTGAAGACTTGAAAGTTAACTTAGCTTGAGCTTGAAGATTTCATACTTAGAAAAATTCAGCATAGGCATCCATATGATGGACTTCATGATCTATACCACTCTGTAAGGACCATATAGTCCTCCATACCACTTCACTTAAAAAATTCTTCATGATGAAGTTTTGAGATGGTGATCCAATGCTTAGAAAACTTTCACTCCAAAAGTCATAGGGGAGGTATGCGGGCCTTACCAGCCCATACGGACTATATACTTGGGCATCTCACTTAGCTTAAGTTCCAAAACTGTGGAATTTTAATTTGCTAAGGCAACCACACGACCCTTCACATGGTTTGTGAAGCCTCACATAGGCTATATGGGGTCTATGTGTGGCATGCCTTAGTCTAAAACACCACTTTAAAGCACCAACACACCACACAAGGCCAAGGGTCACTTAAAGGAGGCTCTACATAGTCGTATAGCCTTACACGGCCCGTAAGGGCTTCCATGGAGAGTCACCTTGGTCCAAAACTTTCTAAACTCAAATTTTCAAGCTCTAATGAGGTCGTATAATGTATGAGTCATTACATCTCATCTCAATATGGGTTGTTACAACCTTGCCCTTAAAGTGTAAGTAGAGCCAACTAACAAGGAAAATATGAAAATATGACACTCTCAAAAAATAATTTCTCAGAAAATTAAGCTCATCACAAAAACATTTGTTGTATAAATTTATGTTCATGTGATAAATATATAGAGGGCAGTGGCACCTGTAGGTTCTTGATACCTTCTACAAGCATGTAACCAATTCCTAGAAGTGATGAACAACCTGAAATAGCTTGCATTCCCGCACTTACATTAATTGAATCATCGTTCGAGCGAACAGATAGAGAAAGATTTAGCAATTCTAAAAATAATCCTAGGAACAACCATTTGCTTAGCCAAATTAGACGACAAGAAAACATCATCATAAGGGCAAGGAAGTCTCCCGCAGTGCATCACATATCATTGTGCATACAAATAAAAGATGACAAAATGACTCCATGACATTAAGCAATTTATCTCGTATGGTACTGTTTCTTTGTAACAACAATCACAGTGATAGACATGGAAAATAGTATGATGTGTCCATGCAAGTTTATTTTTACATTCCAAGATGGTCATCGCAACTTTTATTATTTACTTAATTTGCATATAAAGCGTTCACTATAAGGCCATCTGCAATGTAACTTTCTCGACTTTTTACTAGTAGAACACGATGATCCTTTTCAATGAGAATCCTTACATAAACATTAGCACAGTTGAAGCAAGGAGAATACCTACTCTCCTTGCTTAGCAAATACATGAGATACAAATGTTCATAATATCTAGTGATCACCACTATAGTCATAAAGATATCAACTATATGATTAGTCAATTCTCATGATTAACTCAACTAAATTGTTAGCTACCATCGAACCTCATAATCCTTGATCTCTCTTCATTTTCTTTCTCTGCATTTTTATAATGTTGTAGTACTAGTATATTATTGTTGCTTCCCTAGTACATGCAAGTGTACATGGTCTCACAAGTGATACAGTGGCCCTAATAAGGAGCCAGGTTGTCAAACCCAAGGAATTTGATTGTAATTAGTACATTCTCTTGGTTATCACGTTTATGGTACATTTAGTAAAAATAGAGTTGTCATTTTACGAAAAATAAATTGTAAAAGAAATAACTTCTAAGAACTAAGATGACTTTCACACAATATATCAATTAAAGATGCAATTCCGGGGTTGTAACCATTATGACTCTGTCTAGTCTTAACAATATCTCTCTACATTTGGTTTCCTAATTATTGATTCAAGGGGCTTAATATACCTAAACTGGGTTGCACGCCTCTGTCGGCCTAGCATTATCGACTGCCTAACTATATCATTGAGCGGGGATAGACAAACCAATAAATATGTATTAAAGCTATCTTCCCATATATGAACCAATCAAGGTGTAAGGGTAGTTATCACCGATCTCCTTACAAGAATCAGCCTAGTTTTCTAGTATTGAACAAGCTCCCTATGCTATTATGTTCTATGCACTCCAATATCTCTTGAATCTAGAGTGAAAAATAAATTTACTCCCTAGTTGGCTAGACTTTGAAGTATAGATATAAATAACATAGGAATAATTGAACGAAACCATTCATAGTTGTCAAAAGCTAAGAACTACACATAATCTATGGCTACAACCCCAGAATATGGAGGCTTAGCCACTCATAAGCTTGGAATACATCCTGAATGAAGAGAAAAACATCAAAAACTAAAATCTAAAGATTCAACTGACCAAATTCTTAGTAGAAAATAGTTCTTTGTCACCTCTCCCTTGGTTCTTGCGTAAAACTAATCATAAAACCTAAAGTCTAAGATAACAAAATAATAAAGATCCCATTTTTCAACTTTTCCACGGCGAGTCCTCAGGTCCGCAATGCGGACCCCTTATTTTCCTATGTTGTCACTTAATTTGCTGACTAGACAATTCTGCACACTTTTGAACAGGTCCGCAATGCGGACCTTGCACCTTCTTGGGTTTTGTACCTTTTTTTTGCATTTTGCAGCTTCCACATACTGGTACTCAGGTTTGCCACGTGGATGCTTGGTCTTTTGGTTGCTTTTACTGATCTTCATCCTCCAAATTCTAGGCTATGCTCTTCCATAGTTCCCGGGTTTAACTCCAAACTTTCCAATCAATGAAAAATCCTGCAAAAACACAACCAATAGGTGCACTTGGCCCTACATCAGCAAAATAAGAGAAAATAACACATAAAGACCTAGACTCTATAAATTTATCCTCCAAATTCACCCTTTTATGGGCATTATTGGCTAATTAGGTGTATAAATATGCCTAAGATCACCATCCCACACTTAGAGTGTTGTCCATCCTCTGGCGAACCATTAGACATGCATGAGGCTCCCTACAGTAGTATGTGCAACCACAACATGCAATCAAAATCTATAAACCATAGTGAACAACTTTCGTTGCTTTGGGAGGAAACTAATTACTGCAAGTACTCATGTATACATGTGGACTCATGTAGAATTTTTAATAGTTCATCTAGTTTCTAACCTTGAATGATTATGTGCCCTCACTAGGAAGAATTACCCATGCATACCACCATAAATCTAGTCAGAAAATCAAGAATGGGTACACCAACAACTCTCACTCTCCGAAAAAATGTCTCAAATTGCTTCAAGATTCCATAAGCTTGCCCCTAATGTAAATATAGACCTAGTTGGAGTTTTTCTTAGAGGATCAAATAAGTCTTTATTTGGCTGTAATATAGGTTGTGGGTAGGTGGGATACATTTATGTATATGGCTGACATGGTTCAATTCCCACGTACTCGTAGCACACACTTCACCTCTTCTCATGCCCCTTTAACTCACAACCCTTTGTTACCCTTGTTGAATTAAAGTTTTACTCCTATTCATTAAATTTGAACGCCAAATAAAACTCTTTGCAAACACGTGGACACCGTCAACACACAATGACTAAGCAAAGGGAAAATTAAAATGTATTTTTTTAATTATTATTTTTTGTCCTAATATGCCTCCGAGATAGATCTGCATCGCGGACTAGCACTGTATTAATTGGGTCTTAGCCTTCCGTATCGCTAGTTTGAGGATTGCCCCATAGTTCAACTTCATGGCCCTCGTGATTGCATACGTGAGGCAAACTCTATTTCTTATCACATTGTTGAAGTGTTTCCTTGGAAAGAAAGATTGCATCACAATCTTCACTAGGAGTCTGGACTCCCTGGACATGTGAGCAAAAGGAAAAGAGATGTGATAGCCCCGCTTAGCATGTCGGACCCATCTCGCCATGGACCTATGCCCAGAAATAGTGTTCTTAATGTCTTGGTAGGGTGGGCGATGGCATAACTTATTGAATTCTCCTACTGAGGCCTCTTCGGGGGTACCTAGAACTCCGTTGATTGACAGCTGTAAGAAGTTGACCTCCAATCAATGAACAATCTCCGTTTGGGACCATGGTTCTTCACTTATATTGATATAGAATTCCCGAACCAAGCGTAGATTGTAAGGCATAGGTGCTCAGAACAAGAACCCCAAACTCATTTGATTGCAACTGTTTAGAATTTAGGGGAACTCATCCCGAAAGGACTCTATATCAATAGGTACATCGAGATAGTACTTTGTCTCATCATGAGATTGGTACCACCTCCTTTCCTCTTTGTAGATAGCATTGGCACTGTATTGAGCTTTCTGCCCCTTCCTAATGTCCTTGGCTACGTTCAGGATATCTCGTGTCCATTTTTTTATGTTTGTAGATCTTGTCCTGCTGGACAATCCACCTAGTTATGCACTTGAAGACATAACACCTGCAAAACAAAAGTGCAAAGTTAGTTTTTATTTCAAAAACTAGGACCCACACTTAAACTCATGCTCTTGTGATGAGGGTACTCAGACTTCCCCAAGTTATACGGGATATAGACTTTCGCAACATCAACACTTCCCACATGATTCTACAGCCCAATCAACTCCCCAAAGTGATTCATTCAACCCCACATTCACATTATGGCATAACTCCATACAAAAGTGAAAAATCAAGCCCTAAAAGCATGGGAAGAACACAAGCAAGCATACATGAATAGATATCGATTTCACCTTTCCCCAAAACCCGTATGTACAAACCCCAACATGTAAACTAGCAATTTATGGTGTAAAACACTCCTTACTGTCCCATCACAAGAACATAATCCCCCAAGGACCCCTAATCATCCCCTATTTTGATAGGCCCAAGAATAACCCGCATCACAACATACAATTTCAACTCCACAATCGAATAATTGACACAAGCTAATATGCAAACCATAATACTATCCCCAATTTAAGGTATAATTTTTAAATAGTGTTTGCTCCCACACAATCACACACCAATTTCATGCATAGGCTTGAAGTGGCGACTACTAACACCTACCCACAAAGCATTCAGTTGAAAAGCATTCATAACTCAAGAAGTCCACTTCAAATTTACTCTAATCTTATGCTAAATATCTATCTCAACACCTTGGAAATAAGTATAGCTGAAGGATAAAAGACATACCTATTGAGTAGAATGAAATTCGTGCAGTTGTGGTATGACCCACTTGACGTGATGCAATGGAGTTCGAAAAGTAAAGGAACGAGGGAAAAAGATAGGGAGAACGGATGGGGGATAGGGTAAATAAGTTTTTTGGGAGGGGATGCATTTAAGAAAAGTGAAAAAAAGGTTTTTGGTAATTAAAGGTGTTGTGGGCCATGTCTCCGCATTTGACTTCGGGGTACTTAACATATCTCCACGTTCCCACTGCATCGCGGGGAGAACAATGATCTTACACTTACCGGTTAAGTCTACATATGGGGATAAAGATTATGCTAGGTTATACATTCATAACTTGATAAGGTTGCATGGGGTTCCTTTGTCCATCGTATCGGATTGTGGTTCTCAATTTACTTCACATTTTTGGAGGTCCTCTCAAAAGGATCTTGGTACAAGAGTTAAACTTAGTATGGCCTTTTACTCTCAAATGGATGGCCAAGCCGAAAGAATATCCAAACACTTTAGGATATACTTAGATCTTGTGTATTGGAGCTTAAGTGAAGTTGGCATAAACATCTTCCACTAATTGAGTTTGCCTATAACAATAACTATCATTCTAGTATCGGTATGGCCCCTTTTGAGGCTCTCTATGGTAGACATTTTAGGCCACCGGTGGGTAGTTTGAGGTTGAAGAGGTGGATTTATTGAGACCAGATCTCATTATGGAGGCTCTTGAGAAGACTAGACTGATTACAGAAAGGTTTAAGACGGCCTAAAGTCGCCAAAAGTCCTATACCAATGTGAGGAGAAGGGATCTTAAATTCAAAGTTAGTGATTGGGTTTATCTGAAGGTGTCACCTATGAATGGTATGGTTCGTTTTGGTAAGAAGGGCAAGTTGAGTCAAAGATATATGGGTCCTTATAGGGTAATGAGGGGTATTAACAAGGTAGCTTATGAGTTAGGATTGCTTAGTGAGATGAATTTGGTTCATTTGGTCTTTCATGTATACATGTTGAGAAAATTTATGGGAGACCCTAATGCTATTATGCCTCTTGATATTGTGGGTGTTGTTGAAGACAATTTGACCTATGAAGAGGTTCAGGTTTAGATTTTGGATAGATGAGTGAAGAGGTTGAGGAATAAGGATGTAGCTTCCGCTAAGGTCCTTTGAAGGAATTAACAAGTTGAAAGTGCTACTTGGGAGGCCGAAGCGGACATGCAAAGGTAATATCCTTACCTTTTCCACTCCACTCAAGCCTAAGGTATTAATTTAATTCTCCTATGTGATTTCAAGTCTTAAGTTCAGCCCTCATATCATTGCATACATTTATATTTAAATTGACAAGTTTATGATGATTTTACATTTATGTTGAGATTTTTGAAATCATGTTTGAGTGCATTGTTACATCCTTATGTGGGATAAAATTGTCATGTTTATGTATCTAATATACCTTTCTTTGATATTCGGAGATGAATGTTTCCAATGCGGAGATATTGAAATGACCCCAAAAAGTGCCTGAAAATTTGCCTCGAAAGTGCCCAAAATCGTAATTTTTATATATCTCAAATTCATGCATTATTTTGAAAATACAACTTCATATTCATGATCAGGGGATAAAATTGAGTAGGAAATGGATCTAACCTTGATTTTATAGCAACCATATCAAAATTTAAATACCACTAAATGTGATTTTCAATGAGCTATCAACAACCCTGGCATGACGCGCCAAAGGCACGCTATAGTGTATTTTAGCTGCTAGTTTTCTATCTCGGTCCAAGACTTTTGAATCTTAGGACTAAGTCTTACCATGCGTGAAAACACCTATACTTAGTCATATTTCACTTTCATATCATTCAATACAATCCCCAATACTCACTCAAACACTTAGACAATATTTTATCTCAAAATTCAAGTGTCCAAATCTCTTTCGGATCTTAAGGATTTCACTCAAGATTCAAGTCTCCATTCAAATCTTCTTCAAGGATTTCCCCAAAACCAAGGTATGTGGGTTTCAACCTTTGAGTCCTTTCACCCACTGTGCCCAAGATTCTCTTTTTACCTAAAATACATGTTTCTAAGTTGATTTTACATATGATTTTTCTATTATGAATTTGACTATGAACTGTGGAATCTTAGTAGCTCAGTTGGTTGACTACCTGAACTCCCACCTTGTTGGTAAGGGTTTGATTCTCTATATTGTAATCCTCCTCCCTATTTTCCCTTCCCCTACCCCCAATTTAAAAGAATTTGACTGTGAACTTTGTTGGGGTTTTGTAAAAGTATGATTGTTTATGTATGTTTTGAGCTATGAATCTTAGATCTATCTTGAGATTTTATAACGGGTTTTGATGTATATTGTATAATGGTGTTACCACATATTGGTGGGATGATTTACTTCAAGATTTCTTGCATGATTTCACTCTTTAATTCCATGGTTTTATACTAGCATTGCACACCCATCAAGTGTTTGCTAAAATGTCCGGTTTTGATTTTTTGAGGAATTGAAGGTCCAATGCATGTCTTATGAGATGAATAACTTTAAGGTGATGAAAGGGATGTATGTATATGATATTCTCCTATATTGTGTTGTAAATAGACCATTCCTTACTCAGAGGGTTGTAAGCCCGGGTAACCATGTCAATGGGTTTTGTAAATCATAACCAAGTTAAGGGGTTTGTACCTCAATCACCATGGGTGGTAGGGTGTGATGATCCACCAACCAATCAAGGGGTTTGTACTTTGATAATCGAGTTGAAGGGTTTGTACCACAATCACCATAGGTGATAGGGTGAGATGATCCACCAACCAATCAAGGAGTTTGTACCTTGATAGACTATGAACTCTATAATTATGGTCTCTTCTTGCATATGCATAATGTTTTATATAAGCATGATTTACTTTAAGCATCTTCGATGCATGGCATATTGTTATATGTTACTCGTTGTCTATGCTTATATATTTTGATTATGTTGCTTATTATCACGACCCGAGCCTAGGGCTTAGATATGACACGGCGAAAGGGGAACTCGAAGGGACTCCAAGCAAGCCTCTTAGAACATCATTACACATTCTTGGTCGCAGAAGCAATACAACAAGCATCAAGAGATAAAAGTGGGGAAACCGGTGCTAAGGGAAAACACTTCCATATCATCATAATCAAAAGACAAGAGTCAAATGCATATTATATATATATATATATATATAACATGTCCAACAACACCTCTAATACATAGATAAGAGCAGAGGCCAAGACAAACTAACCGAGTTCACCCTCATAGCCAAAATAGACAATAAAGAAAAATGTATCAATACATAATAGGAGAAACATAGACTAAGTTCCCTGAAGTGGAGGACTCACCAACTAGCTTGAATAGCATCAAACTAGCCATGTGGAGGAGGAGGAGGAGGATCAACTTGGGCACCGGTTCCTACATGGTGACACCATGTAGGCATAGAGTATGCGTAATTATGTGTAAATGTATAAAGTATGTGGGACGCAATGCAACAAGAGATAGATATCATAATTAAAATGCATAACAATAGGCAATGGGCATATAAAACAATATGGCATATATAATCAATGCATAAGTAAAACATACTTAAGTAACTCATGCTCATGTAGGATATCATATGTGTAGAAGAGATCAAGCTAGATTTCCAAATGTACAACCCTTTGGTAGGTTAGTAATGATGTCGTCCCATCACTTAGGTGGATGATTACAAACCCCCATCTAAGTTGGTATTAATGTCACTCCATCACCATGGTGGAGAAGTACAACCCCTTCCCTAGGTTGATGAGTACAAACCCCTATTTAGGTTAGTGATGATGCTGCCCTATCATTAGGTGGAGAAGTACAAAGCCTTCCCTACGCTGATGAGTACAAACCCCCATCTAGGTTATTCAGGTTCTTAGTCCCCTCGAATTGGGCATGGTCTAATGCAATACTTTATATATAATTTATCATCTACATAAGCTCATTTCATCATCATATAGTCATTCATATCATATATCATGCTTTGGACCTTCAACTCCTCAAGAAACCACATTCGGACATTTTATTGAACACTTAAAGGGTAGTAATGCTAGAATAAAACCATGAAATATAGAGATGAAATAATGCAAGAAAATTCATTGTAAGACCATCAATCAACACGTTGCAACACCCTCAAGCCATATAGATCAAAATCCCTCATCAAATCTTACAATAGATCAAAGATTTATAGCTCAAAATATGCCAAAACAGCTACACTTTACATAGCTTTAACAAAGTGTGTAGTGAATTTCATGATACGCAAGACCCATTTGTAAATCAACTTTAAATCATACAATTTGAGTAAAAGGAGCCTTGGGTATCATGGGTGAAAAGGAACCTATGAAAGAATCCCACATACCTTAGATTAGATATGAACTTGGTGAAGATTGGAGATGGAGACTTCAAGCTTGAAAAAGAACCTTGAAGGAGAAACTTAGATTGGGATGAGGGTTTGGGACATGAGTTTGGGGAGTGAAAATATGACTAAGTATTTGAGTGAGTAATGAGAAATGTTTATGATGATATGAGGGTGAAATTTGGCTAAGTGTAAGTAAAAGCACATTTACACTTAGGCCCAAGACTTCGAAGTCTTGAATAGAGCTAAAAAAAGTCTACTTTTACATAGTGGAACGTCACGAGGGGGTCGCAAAAACCCCTCTAGGAATTGTACTTTAGAATTTCACAATTGCTAATATTTTGCTCTTAAATTAGGATTAGACCCTTTTTCATATAATGTTGAACTCTTAAACAAGAATATGAAGTCGGATTTTTTAAATTGCAAATGGATTTTGAGATATATGAAATTTAAAATTTTGGGCATTCCGAGGCATATTTTCGGGCACTTTTTGGAGTCATTTCAGTACCTCCCCCTTGGTAACATTCTTACATGAATTTAAAAGAGACATACAATACAAAAATGATCTTAAACAAATCAGCCCCAACTAAAATGCAACATTACATTTAAAACACTATTTTCAAAATCTCAATATACTTGTAAAATCACCATAACTACCAACTTAAACATGAATGTATATGAATGACATAGGGGGAGAAACATAAGACTTGAAATAACATAAGGAACTTAGATTTAGTACCTTAGCCTTGAGTGGAGTGGAAAAAAAAAAGAATACCACTTTTGTATGTCCACTTCGGCCTCCCAAGAAGCACTTTCGATTTGTTGGTTCCTCCAAAGGACCTTAATGGATGCCACCTCCTTATTCCTCAATCTCTTCACTTGCCTATCTAGGATCTGAATTAGAACCTTCTCATAAGTCTAGTTATCCTCAATAACATCCACAACATCAAGAGATATAATAGCATTAGGACTATCAACACATTTTCTCAACATTGAGACATGGAACACCGGATGAACCAAAGTCATTTCACTAGGCAACTTTAATTCATAAACTACCTTACCAACCCTCTTCAAGACCTCATAAGTACCGACATATCTTGGACTCAACTTCTTATTTTTATCAAAACGGACCACACCTTTCATTGGAGAAACTTTTAAATAAACCTAATCACCCACTTTGAATTCAAGGTCTCTTCTTCTCACATTGGTATAAGATTTTTGATGCCTTGGCTATTCTTAAGCTTTCCCTAATAATCCTAACCTTCTCAAGAGCCTCCATAACCAGATCTAATCCCTATAAAGCCACCTCTCTAACCTCAAACCAACCAGCCGGTGATTTACAAGGCCTCCAAAAAAGAGCCTTAAAAGGAGCCATACCGATGCTAGAGTGATAGCTATTGTTGTATGCAAACTCAATCAAAGGAATATGGTCATGCCAACTACCTCGCAACTCCAATACACAAGCCCTTAGCATATCCTCAAAGGTTTGAATTGTCCTTTCGACTTGGCCATCTGTTTTAGGGTGGAAGGTCATACTAAGGTGAACTTTTGTACCAAGACTCCTTTGAAAAGACCTCCAAAAGTGTGAAGTCAATTGTGAACCACAGATCAGATATGGTAGACAAAGGAACCCCATGCAACCTCACTACCTCACAGATGTACAATAATGCATACTCTTCAGCTTTATATATGGTCTTAACTGGTAAAAAGTGAACCGATCTTGTCATCCTATCAACCACCACCCAAATGGAATCAAAACCTTTCTTAGTCTTGGTAAACCCTAGCCAAAAATACATATTAAACACCTCCCACTTCCAACTGGGAATTTCTAAGTCTTGGGTTAGGCCACCCGGCCTTTGATGCTTGGCTTTGACCTGTTGATGACTATGGTAACTGGAAACAAATTTCGCAATGTTCCTCTTCGTGCCTCACCACCAATACACATCCCTCAAGTCTCTATGCATTTTGGTGGAATTTGGGTGGATGAAATAAGAAGAATTATGGGCCTCATCAAGGATCTTCCCCCTTTAGCCATCAACACGAGGCACCAATAACCTTCCTTGGTACCTAAAAGCACTATCTCCCTCTTGAGAGAAAACCTCTACTTTTTCCTCTTTCACCAAGGCCTTTAATTTAAGCAAGGAGGAGTCAAGATCTTGTTTTACTATCACCTCGTCAACCAAAGAAGACTTAGACCCATCAATAACCACAACACCATCATCACCGACCTCTACTAACCTAACCCCCAATATACCCAATCTATGCACCTATCTAGCCATTTCCCTATCACCACCATCAACATGAGCTAGGCTACCCACGGACACCCTACTCAAAGTATCCGCCACCATGTTTGCCTTACTCGGATGATAATGCACACTCATATCATAATCTTTAAGAAGTTCTAGCCACCTTCTTTGTCTCAAGTTAAGATCTTTTTGAGTGAAGACATATTGGAGGCTCCTATGATTGATATAGACATCAACATGCACCCTATACAAGTAATGACGCCAAATCTTTAATGCAAACACCACGATAGCCAATTCAAGATCATGAGTAGGGTAGTTTTTTTTCATATACTTTGAGTCATCTAAAAGCATAAGCTATTTCCTTACCATTTTTCATTAGCTCACAACTCAAACCAACTCTAGACGCATCACAATAAGAACAAAAACCTCAAGCCCATCCGATAGTGACAACATTGGAGTGGACACAAGTCTATCCTTCAATATTTGGAAACTTCTCTCACAATCATCAGTCTATACAAACTTAACCTTCTTTTGAGTCAATTTTGTCATAGGGGAAGTAATGCAGGAGAATCCATTTACAAATCTTCTATAGCAACCTGCAAGGCCCAAGAAGTTTCTAATATCCGACGGTGTCAATAGTCTAGGCTAATTCCTAATCACATCGGTTTTCTTTGGATCCACTTTAATACCATTCCCCAACATAACATGACCCAAGAATTCAACCTCCTTCAACTAAAATTCACGTTTATCATATTTATCATATAATCTCTCCTCCATTAACTTATGCAGCACAACCCTCAAATGACTGATATGTTCCTCCCTACTATGTAAATAGATCAAAATATCATCAATGAAGACCACAACAAAGGAATCTAGGTAAGGTTTGAAGAACCTAGTTATAAGGTCCATGAAGATGGTTGGTGCATTTATCAACCCAAATGACATCACAATAAGCTCATAATGCCCATATCTAGTACGACATCCCATCTTGGGAATATCACACTCCCTCACCTTCACTTGATGATACTTGGACCGAATATCAATCTTAGAGAAGAAGCTAACCCCTTGCAATTGGTCAAACAAGTCATCAATTCTTGGAAAAGGATATCTATTCTTTATAGTGACCCTATTGAGTTGACGGTAGTCAATACACATTCTAAATGACCCATGTTTCTTTTTCACAAACAACACCGGGGCACCCCAAGGTGAATGACTAGGTCTAATAAATCCCTTCTCCAACAAATCTTTCAATTGCTCTTTTAACTCCTTCAACTCCGCTGGGGCCATAGGGCAAGGGGGAATGGATATAGGTTAGGTATTGGGGAGAAGGTCTATGCCAAAATCTATCTCCCTTTCAGGAGGGACACCGGGAAGGTCACTTGGGAATACATCAAGTAACTCATTTACAACCAGAACTGACTTTGTGGAAGGGAATTTGGACTCCACATCTTTAACCCTCACAAGATGTTAAAGAAACCCCTTAGAGATCAACTTATGGGCTTTACTACATGAAATGAATCAGACCTTGACCATCGCATCTTGACTTTCCCATTCAAAGATGAGTTTATTAGGAAATTGAAACTTCACCCTATGGGTACTACAATCAATAGAAGCATAGTAGGCATGCAACTAATCCATCCCTATAATGGCATCAAATTCTACAATGTCTAATTCAACAAGATCACAAGGCAACAACTTATGCAAAATGCAAATAAGATAACCTCTATAAACTTTTCTAGCAATAATAGAGGCACCAATAGAAGTAGAATCTTTATATGATTTATGCAACAACTTGGGGACAACATGGAACTTTGTAGCAATAAAAGGGGTAACAAAGGAAAGAGTGGCATCCGGATCAATCAAAGCATACACATTAAAGTCTATGATTTTCAACATACCGATAACATCGGTGACTTTACCAAACCCTTGCCATCCATGTAGAGTATAAAATCAATTGTGTCTTGGGGCACCACCTTGAGGACTACCTCTCCCCAATGGGACTGCATTAGCACCCTGAACTTTGCCATGGTTTCTTGGACAATCTATCTTCTTATGCCCAAGCTCCCCACAACCAAAACATTCATTAGAATCTTTCAAACATGGGCCTTTATGACCCTTCCCACATGAAGGAGACACATTAATGGGAGCCACAACACCAACACCTTGTATCCTAGGGAGATCATTGGCAAACCCCCTATTAGTAGCAAGGTGAGACCCTTGGCCTTGATGGAATCAGCCACCCCTTTGGAACTTATCCCCAAGATGGCCCTCTTGGCCTCATGCCCCCTTCTATTCCTTAATTTCACCTCCTCCATTTGCTCGATGTAGGTCATTAATCGAGACAAGTCTATATCACTGACTAGCATGGTGGATCAGCATTCTTCACTTACGAAGTCGGACATCCCCATCACATACTTGTTCATCCTAGATCTAGGATCAGCCACCAAATGAGGAGCATACTTTGAAAGTTGATTAAACTAGAGGGCATACTCTCTCACACTCATAGCACCTTATTTCAAGTTCATAAACTCCACCAACTTAGTTTCCCTAAGCTCAAGAGGGAAAAATCAGTTAAGGAAAGCCAATTTGAACTCCTCCCAAAGCACCACATTACCAAACCCCTTCTCACCCTTCCATTGATTATACCATATTTGAGATACCCCTTTGAGTTTGTACGCCGCCAATTTTGCCTTTTTGTTTAGCCCAATAACTATGATATTCAAGATATTATAAACATCATCAATGAACTCTTGTGGATCTTCAACCACCTTTGACTTATAAAAAACTGGAGGATTCATCCTCATGAAGTCTCTTAACCTATCTCTTAGGGTAGTAGCATGAGAGGCTTGATTGACTTGATTGGCTACAACTTGGGCAAGCATAGTGAGAGCATCCCGGAGCTCACCATTGTTAGGTTGCTCCTCGGGAGTTTGGGCCCTTTGTCCTCGAGTGTTTGGCATGATCTAGCATAGAAAATAACAATCATTAGGGGGAAAACTTGCCACAATTCTATAGCACAAATTAGAACATGAGGAAGGAAAATATTTCCTAAAATGCATCATAGCCTCCTACTAATAGTTAAGGCGCGGTTTACAACCATGAATAGGACTCTAATTGTTGCAATGTGTTGGACTTTGAGGATCTATCAACTGAGTTATCTGATACCAAGTTTGTCACGACCCGATCCTAGAGCTTAGACGTGACAAGGTGCAAGGGGAACCCGAAGGGAACCCAAGCAAGCCTTTTAGAACATTATTATACATCCTTGGTCACGGAAGCAATGCAATAAGCATGAGATAAAATTAGGGAAATCGATACTAAGAGGAAACACTTGCATATCATCATAATCAAGAGATAAGAGTCAAACGCATATCATAGATACATAGCATGTCCAACAATACCTCTAATACATAGATAAGAGCGGGAGCCAAAATAAAGTAATAGGGCTCACCCTCATAGCCAAAATATACAATAAAGAAGAATGTCTCAATACATAATAGGAGAAACATAGACTAAGGTCCTCGAAGTGTAAGACTCACTAACTAGCTTGAATAGCACCGAACTATCCATATGTTGGAAAATGATGATCAACTTGGGCACCAGTTCTAACATGGTAACATTATGTAATCATAGAGTATGCATTAGTAAGTTTGAATGTACTAAGTATGTAGGATGCAATGCAACAGAGATAGACATCATAATCAAAATGCATAACAATAGGCAATAGGCATAATATAATAATATGGCATGTATGATCAATGCATAAGTAAAATATGCTTAAGTAACTCATGCTCATATAGTATATTATATGTATAGAAGAGACCAAGCTAGATTTCCAAATATACAACTCTTTGGTAGGTTAGTGAAGATGCCGCCTCATCACTTAAGTGGATGAGTATAAATTCCTATCTAGGTTGGTGATAATGCCGCCCCATCACCATGGTGGAGAAGTACAAACCCTTCTCTGGGTTGATGAGTATAAATCCCCATCTAAGTTAGTGATGATGTCGCCCCATCACTAGGTAGAGAATATAAACCCTTCCCTAGGTTGATGAGTACAAATCCCCATCTAGGTTATCCAGGTTCTTAGTCCCCCCGAATTGGGCGTGGTCTAATGCAATACTTTATATAGAATTTATCATATACATAAGCTTATTTCATCATCATATAGTCATTCATATCATATCTTATGCTTTGGACCTTCAACTCCTCAAGAAACCATATTCGGACATTTTATCAAACACTTAGAGGGTGTGTAATGCTAGTATAAAAGTATGAAATATAAAGATGCAATCATGCAAAAAAATTTATTGTAAAACAACCAATCAACACCTTGCAACATCGTCAAGCAATATACATCAAAACCCCTCATCAAATCTTACAATAGATCAAATATTTATAGCTTTAAACATAGAAAAATAGTCACACTTTACATAGCTTTAATATAGCTTGCAATGAATTTTATAATACGCAAGACCCATTTATAAATCAACTTTAAATAACGCAATTTGAGTAAAAGGAGGCTTAGGTATCATCGGTGAAAGGAAACCATGAAAGAAACCCATATACCTTAGCTTAGAGATAAGCTTGGTGAAGATTGAAGATGGAGACTTGAAGCATGAAGAAGAACCTTGAAGAAGAACCTTAGCTTGGGTTGAGGGTTTGGGACTTCAGCTTGGGGAGTGAAAATATGACTAAGTATTTGAGTGAGTATTGGGAAATGTTTAGGATGATTGAGAGTGAAATTTTGCTAAGTATAGGTAAAAGCACATTTGGGAATACTTAGGCCCAAGACTTAGAAGTCTTGGACTAAGCTAAAAAAAATAGTCCACTTTTACATAGTGGCGCGTTCCGAGGGGGTCGCGAAAACCCCTATAGAAATTGCACTTTGAAATTTCATAATTGCTAATTTTTTACTCTTGAATCAGGTTTAGACCCTTTTTCACCTAATTTTGACCCCTTGAACAAGAATATGAAGTCGTATTTTCAAAATAGTAAATGGATTTTGAGATATATGAAATTTAAAATTTGGGCATTCCAAGGCATATTTTTGGGCGCTTTTTGGGGTCATTTCACTTATCTCTTACTGCATTGCATCTTACATATTTAATACATCCAAATGACTCATGCATACTTTATGCCTACATGATGTCACCATGTAGGAACCGGAGCCCCGCTTGAGCATCTTCCTCCACGTGGCTAGTACAACTTCTCTCAAGCTAGTTGGTAAGTCCTCTATTCCGGGGACAATGTCTATGGTGTCATGCTATGTACTAAGACTATCTTTCTTTTATGTACATATTGACTATAAGGGTGAGCCTGATTACTTTTCTTGGACCCCACTATTATCTATGTAGTAGAGGTATTGTTGGACAAGTTATGCTATTATGTTATGAGCCTTGACTCTCTTGATTTAGTGATGTCTTATGTTTTGAAAGTTTCTCTTTAGTCCCTTTTTTCCCTTATTTCTACTCTTATTATGTTATTTAATTGTTTCCACGATCAATGATGTGTAATGATATGTTAAGAGTCTTATTTGGGGTCCCTTTGGGTTTCTTATTCTCCATGTCACGTCTAGGCCTTAGGCTTGGCTCGTGACACAAAGTCTATCAGCTGAAGAAAGCTTTGTATAGATTAAAGCAAACTCCATGAGCATGGAATACCAATATTGATGAATATTTGTTGAAGAATGGATTCGTGAAAAGTCCATACGAGCATGTCTTATACACGAAGGAGAATCAAGTTGGTAACATTATGATCGTGTGACTATATGTGGATGATATGATCTTCACAGGAAACAATCCAGGTATGTTCAATGATTTTACAAAAGCTATGACTAGAGAATTTGAAATGACAGACATAGGTGAAATGTCATATATTTTTGGAGTCGAAGTAAAAAAATGGAGGATGACATATTTTTGTCTCAAAAGAAATATGCAGAGTAAATTCTAAAAAAGTTCAAAATGTAAGATTGTAAGTCGATAGCCACACCCGTAGAACTAAGAATGAAGTTAAGTGTTGACTCCATAAGTCAGCCTATAAATCCAATGTTATTCAAAAGCATCATTGGAAGTTTGAGGTATTTAACTATCTCGCGGGGCAGATATCATGTATGCAGTTGGACTGGTTAGCAGATTCATGGAGAAACCAAAGCAAGATCATTAGAGTACTGCAAAGAGTATTTTGAGATATATCAAAGGTATTGTGGATCATGGTCTATTCTATACGCACTTAGCAAAATCAAGATCGGTTGGTTACTCAAATAGTGATTATGGGGGAGACTTGGATGATTGGAAAAGTACATCTAGTTATCTCTTTCATTTTGGCTCAATAGCATTTTCATTGTCATCAAAGAAACAATAAATTGTTGCTCTTTCAACTTGTGAAGCAGAATACATAATAGTTGCAGCGTGCACCTGTCAAGCCATCTAGTTGAAGAATTTTTTGAAGGAAATATATTTTACTCAAGAAGGACCGATCAAAATTTACATTGATAATAAGTCTGCCATATCACTTGCAAAGAATTTGGTGTCACATACCCGAAGAAAGCATATTGATACAAAGTATTATTTTATTAGTGAGAAGTGAAAGACAAAATAGTGGAATTAATCTATTGTCGCACAGAAGATTAATTGGCAGATATTTTTACTAAGCCATTGAAAGTGGACATATTTCACATGCCCAACGAGAAACTCGAAATGAAAAGTTTGGTTTGAGGGGGAGTGTTAAAATCAAACCAAACTGTTACAAAAGTCAAATATGGTGTGCTTAAAGGAATCCTAATTCTATTTGATGGCATGCTCAATTTAGAGAAATGTGGAAGTCTCCTTGTTTGACTAGGAAATACTATGATAGTTAGTTAGTCTATATATATACATATTGTATTTAAAACATATATAGGTGTATGAGTAAAAAAAGTTAAGAGGACATAGCTTCAATCAAAGAATTGTCGTTGCGCTAATAGGAGAAAAAAAGAGAAAAAGATTTTAGAGTTTATGTTCTAAATAGTAAATTATAATATTTGTGTGTTATAATCTTTTACTCCTTGTATAATAAAATATTACTTTTTGGTCCACTATGCTTCCAACAAGAAGAATGACTTTGGCAAAAAAAGAAACCTTCCGCGTGGGATCCAAGTTGAATAAGTCTTTATTATTGAATTCATTCATTTGGCTCTTGATTCTACTTCTAGATCATCGTAACCATATTTTCTTACTTGTTACTTGTTTTGCAATTTCAATGGGTAACTAACCGTCCAGCTAGGATTGTATAACCCGAAAAAGGTAGTAACAATGATAGAGTGTTCTTGTTACATATTCTAGACGAAATTTCATGGTGTATAATTTAGTTTTTTCATTTTGTGCTTGTATTAGAATTCACCTGTATTCTAAACTTATTTCGAAAAAGAGGCTAAGATTAGTAAAAGGAACTAAGCACAAAAATTTGTGACCTGAGTTTCACCTGAGGACTTTAGACCTAACGGAGATAGTCTACATAAAACGTAGGTTGATAATTACTCAATAAAGACCTATGTGTTGCGAGGACTTATAGTAACATCTTTTGGATGGATCAGAAGGATTCTAAACGTACCTTAGGAATCAATTGTTTTGCACCTAAGATTACTTAATTGGATTTCAGTAGGGATAGCCGAATTAAATTAAGACTTAAAATGGTAACCACACCTTTAGTTTCACATTCTCATTGATAAAGTACGTTCAAATCATTAGTTGTAATGCATACTAAACAAACCTCTTAAAATTTATGTTACATATTTTTTTTAGAAATAATTGCTTTATTCTCTATGAAATTTGTGACCCTAACTTAGTTGAGTTCTATATTTGATAGTAATCGCTTTATACTTTTAGAAGTCTAATTGAACATATCATATGATGTGAATCCAGATAAATTGGCCCCAATATATGTAGCTACAAAACACTGGTTGGAAACTTTTAAATTTTTTTTAAAAATAGTGGTAGCATATGTTGACTTTAGAGGTGGGCATAAATATCAGAAAATAAAAAAAAATAAAACTAAATCGAACCAAATCAATTCGGTTTTAGTGTCGGTTTTATTTTTTCAAAACTTTGGTTCTTCGTTTTGGTTTCAGTGTAGGGGTCTCGAAATTTCAGTGCACCAAAGAATTGAACTTTTATTTTTAAAAAAATTATACATATATTAGACCAAAAAAATAAAATTATATTTATATACATATAAATCAATTAGCAATTAAAATATTCATGAAACAAGTAAAAGTACCAATAAATTTATAATTTATATAGTTAACTTGAAATATTATTTTCCAAAAGAAATTTAAACATAAAGGATATCTTTGCGTTTGTTTTCTTCAAGTAATAGTTGGAGGCGCAAGTTCTTGGTAAAGACAAATATAGTTTTTTAAACACAATAAGTGTTCAATAGAAACACATCACCACTTAACATGATTTTAATTTTTTAAGTGTCTTCTAATTTAATTTTGTCCTCATTTTATTTTTCATTAGTTTACATTGAAAAATTATTTTAAAAACACCAAACTTTAAAAAATCAAATCAAACTGAAATATATTTATTCAATATATGGTGCACATTTTTTTAAAATGAAAAATTAAGAAACTAAATTAAAATTTACTAAAACTGAATCGAAGAATCGAGCGCACGCCCATAATTAACTTTGACTAGCATTTCCTTATGTCATAAAGGTGCCTTGGAGATTTGTTTTTTTCTCATCGTGTTTAATCATCTCAACTTGATGATTAATCTGCAATGTATCTTATTTCATCTTATTCTTCCTCCATTTCATTTCATATGATATCTTTTGATTTGGTATGATATTTAAAAAAAAGTAGATTTTTAAAATTTGTGATATAAAATTATTCTTAGATATTTATGTGATTGAGAATAATTTGTTAATGATAAAAAAAAATTTTAAATATAAATTATTTTGAATTAGAGTGACGTGACATTCTTTTTATTAGGAAATAAAAAAAATAGTATCACATATAAAGAGTAATATTTTGCTTGGCAAGCTACATATCTAAGCACAAACCTTTTTTATTATCAAATTGTTGAGCTCTGCCCATTTCTTATGATAACTCAGTCAATAATAATGTAGCAGGAACCATCAGTATTATAGTTGGATAAAAAGACCATATAGAAAAAGATAAATTAACAAATATATTATATTAAGATAATGGAGAACGTGGGTTTTTTAAAATAATACGTAGTGGTTTGAGGCGTTGGAAGATTCTGCAGTTAGGTACAGAAAAGAAGTGCTGAAAATCCAAAAAAACAAAAACATGCACCTGCAAAGCTCTGTCACTTATAGATTTGACATATACCTGATTAGAATTAACATTTACCTAATGCTTTGTTCCATCTTCCATAATGTACCTAGCATCTTTGTGCAATAATCCAGCTCACATGCCTCTTTTTTCTTTGTCTCTAGAATATATTAGTCCGATTAAAGTCGAATTCACAACACGTAGATCTTACAAAGGCCGGTAAAATGCTTATTAATGAAAGATATTTTTTTTTAGTACTTGAACCTAGGGTCCGAGCTAGGTATGATTAATTAGGTTTGGGTTACAGTGCGTAAATGAATGAAATAAACTTTTTATGCATATAATATAGTCGATATTGAATTCTCTGGACTTCATTATATTTTTAAAATTTGTTAAAATAAGTCTTCATTTCACTGCTACTTTAACTTACGATTCCTAATTAAAGGCAGAGTTCTATCTTCTTTTATTCTATTTAGGTGCTATTGCTACCTTTTATTTTATAAATATTTTATACAAATCACTTAGGGTTTGTTTGCAAAGTCATGTAGTAATTAGAATTAATATAATTATTAGAATAGTAACTATCAATATAGTAATTATATAGCCTGGTAACTACAATGACTTTTTTTTTAATCACAATGTAATAAAAATGTATTGTTTGCTTGCGCAAGTGCAATCATAATCTTATATCAAAATTTTAAAAATAAAATTTAGTTATCTAAAATTAAAAATTTATATTAGACAAGTAAAAGTCTTTATAAATGATATTAAATTAAATATTTAAGATTTATATTGTATTTTGAGAATATTTTTATAAATAAATATAGGTACTTACTAATATTATAGAAAATAACAGATTTATATTTTTAAAATTGATATATTTTAATTAAATTAATTATGAAAACTAAAAGTAAGAAATTTCTATTGACATCATAAACATATGTTTGAAAAAAAGATTAATATTATAAATATAATGCCATAAAAAATTATTAAAAGTTTAGACAAAAAGATAATCCATCTAGTCTAACTAAAATTAATAGTTTATAGTATAATATATCAAGTCAATAACCCTAAAACAAATGAAATCAAAAATATAATGTTATTCTAAGTCCAAAATGAAAAATTTAACATAATACTCTTATATCAAATTTCAACATATATAATGTACATAAACTTGATTTAAAAGAAAAGAAAAATATAAGACTATAACCTTATTCATCAATGAATTCTACTTTAATTTAAAAATTAAAATAACAAAAAAGTTATGTTAAAGAATAAAAAAAATAAACTTCAAATAAATAAAAAAATCAAATAATACAAAAAATTATATGAAATCACATGAAGTAAAGGTTTAGAATGAAAAGGAAATGAAATATAAATAGTATAAATGAAAAAAAAAATATACATTTAGAAAATATCAGAAATAATAAAAATAAAAAAAGAATTGACAATAGAAAAATAAAAAATAAATTTAAACAAAAATTAAAAGTAATAAAATTGTAATAAATTATATAATTATTAATAATTCAGAGTCTTCTCTTGTGAATTGAATGGTATAATTAATCCTGTCAATTAGACCAAGTTACTTATTGATCACATAAGTACTTGACCAACTCGATAGAGCACACAATATAATTAGACTTAATTATACCAAATCTTTTTCAAACAGGTCCTTAGTGTCATTAACCATGGAACAATACGATAGATATAAGTTTTCTAGGGATGATAAAACAGTTTAATAATTTTTCCCCTGGAAAAGGTTAAATCTAAAGCCTAAATGTCATTTTATATGAGACTCTTTGATTTGTTATGGTATTTAAGAATTTTTTTTAAAACTTGTAATCTAAATATTTGTGTTACTAAAAATTATTTCATTAAAGTTAAAAAAAAAAATTTAAAGATAAATTATTTTTAATTTGAGTATGATAATAATTTTTTTAAAACGAACCCAACAAAAAAAAGGTAAAATGGGGAGCAGGATGTACATTTTTTCTCAATATATCCATCCATAGTACTTGAGTTAGCAATCCATCGACATCGTCACATCGACTGACCAAAATATCTTGAAGACAGGACAGAAATATAGCCGTACAGCAACAGTTTCTTAATCACGAATTAATTAGTCTCTAAACCGTGAGATATGTACTGAATCAATGAGATGAAAAATGGAAGCAGAACATCAAATTTTTTATTTTTTTTAT
>JAOTQJ010143098.1:0-36361 GCA_025642045.1 Solanum sejunctum
AAAGCAATTGTTATCAAGAAATAGAACCTAACCAAGGTTAGGGTCGAACCCACAAGGAATGCGTAGACTCATAAAAATTCACCAATATGTAATTCGAGTAATTGACTAACTCAATTCCTCAAGGGGGGGGGGTTAAAAATAATCAATGAGAAAATGAACTAAACTAACTATCAGGAGAGAAAAATTAATAATAGAGAGCAACTAGGGTATTGTGTTCTGCATGATTCCCCAACTCAGTATCACCGGATAACCTAATTCTTGTCTAGTGTGTAGCATGCAGGACGATAATTTATGTTCAGCAAGCCCTTTAGTCAAAGGTGAGAGGTAAATTTCACAATGAGACTTGGCCCATCTCCATAATGTATATTACTAACCATTACCTATTAGTCCTAGTACAACCTCCCTTTGACCTAGTTTGGTTGATTAGATAAGAACACATCAATTAAATCTTGTTAATTAATCACTTTTCCTATTCATTACTACCTTGATTCAGTTAGTAACGCTAGACGGATTCAAATGTTGGACACAACTAGAAAACATGCAAAACGAAGAGAGTTAGTTAATACTTGCATATGCACCTTCTAGGAATTGTGAATTATCCAGTTTTACTTTGTTAGTTCTTTGTGGTTCCCACAAACCTTATTGTGTATTTAGCTACTCATTCTACGTGTAGATGAAGAGATTATAAATTGAGAATACATAATTAAATAATTACATAATTGAATTTAAGAACAAGCAAATCCAAAGTCAATGAGAATCACAAGCTTCTATATCAAATTCAATCACAAGTATTCCCAAAGTCACTCTCACAATTTTCTCTCTAAATATTGAGTTCTTGAGCATTTAACATAAAACTAATGAAAACTATAGAGAATTTATGAAAAATAACCCAAAAGATTTATTTATAATATTTGAAAACAAGCCATAAACAAATTAGAAAAACTAGTTGGCAAATTGCACAAAAGCACTTTACTATATGTATTGTCTTCTACGGCTCATAGTCAAGGTCTCGTAATTAGCTGCTCAAATTTTAGACTTCACTTCTATTACAACCTTTTATGACTTATAAAGTGGTTTTCGACCCGTAAAAAGGGTTCATTCGATAACTTTTCTACAAGTCCACTTCTCTGATCTTCAGGGCACGAAAGGTATTCTACGACTGGTAAACTACTCCACGACTCATCTACATGTTCATAGACTTCAACTTAAGCAAATAGACCCTCACTAAAAATCCTCACTGAACCTATCTATGACTCATACAATGCTCTAAGACTTGTAGATTGTCTCATACAACAGCACAACCCAGCAAGTTCTATAATTTTTCTCCAAATCATGGCCTACCTATAATCCTAACAATCTAAACACAAAAACACATAAAACTCACAAATATTGCATTGAGAACACACAAAATCCTAAGTTTTAAGCATCAAAATATTGTATTTTAGCAACATATCAACACCCTCAACTGAAAATAGTTGCTTGTCCTCAAGCGAAAGACTTAATCTATATGGACAATACAGAAACATACAAACCTCAATTCAATGGCATACATCTCAGACTAAGATATCCATACCAATTTTTTAAAATAGGATTAGATAGCTATTTAGCAACCCAAGACAAATTGGTGCATGTGACAACACAACTATAATAAGCAAGGGATTATCAATAATCCACAATCACTGAACAAGTCAAATGCTAACAATTCCATTCAAGTGCCTTCACAGAAAGAAGTCCCATTATTGACACTCAATGATGTTTTCTGACATGACCCCAAAACATGCCCGCAAATGTGCCTCAGAAACTCCTAGAATTGTAATTTCCATATATCTCAGAATCTGTATACGATATCAAAAGTCCAACTTCATATGCTAGATCAAGGGGTCAAATTGAGTAGGACATAGGTCTAACCCTAATTTGAAAGCAAATGATTTGCAATTTTGATTTCCACAAATACAAATTCCAATAAGGTTTGTGTGCCCCTAGCAAGATGCGACTGGGGCACGTAGTTGAAAAATCCTATTTTTGAGATGGACCTATGTATTTTCTGCCCAGTTAATTTTTGTACAGTCCAATATTTTTGGATCTTGGGCCTAAGTGTTCCCAAATGTGAAAATACCTATACTTAGCCATTTTTTCACCCTCATATCATTCTAAACATTCCCCAATGCTCATTCAAACAATTAGCCAAATATTTTACTCCTAAACTCAAGTTTTAAAATTCATCTGGATCTCAAGGTTCTCATTCAAGCTTCAAGTCTCCATCTCCAATCTTCACCATATTATTCTCCAAAGCTAAGGTATGTGGGTTTCTTTCATTGGTCCTTTCACCCATGATGTCCAAACTTCTTTCCACTCAAAATTGTATGATTTAAAGGTGATTTACTTATAGGTCTTACTTATTATGAATTTCAATGCATACTATGTTGGAGTTTATGAAATTGTGACTGTTTTAACATGTTTTGAGTTATGAATCTAAGATCTAATATGAGATTTAATGGATGATTTTGATATATATTGCTTGAGGGTGTTACTGAGTATCTATTGATGATTTTACACTGAATTTTCTAACATCGTTTTACTCTTGAATTGCATGGTTTTACACTAGCACTACATACTTGCCAAGTGTTTTATATAATGTCGGGGAAAGGTTTCTTGAGAAATTGAAGGTCCAATGCTTGTATTATGAATTGAATGACTATATAATGATAAAATTATGATGAAATGAATATATGTATATGGTATTCTCTATATAGTGCTAGAATGTGACCATGCCTTACTCGGGGGTTTCACCCAGGTAATCGTATTAAGGGGTTTGTACCTTCATAAACATGTCGATGGATTTGTACCTTGATAACCATGTCGGGAGGTTTGTACATTAGTCATCATGGGTGTTAGGATGTTAGGATCCACCAACTATGTTGGGGGGTTTGTACCTTGGCAACCATGTCGGGAGGTTTATACCTCGGTCACCAAGGGTGGTAGGGTGCGATGATCCACCAACCAATTGAAGAGATTTGTAACTCAATCACCAAGAGTGGTAGGGTGTCATGATCTACCAATATGATAGTGGTCTCTTCTTACACATGTATTATGTTCTATGTAAGTATGTTTTACTTAAGCATCACTCATACATGCCATATTGCTATAAGCTTATTCATTGCCTATGTTATGCATTTCATTTGTGGTGCTTATCACTTGTTGCATTGCATCCTACATACTTAGTACATTCAAAAGTACTAAAGCGTACTCTATGCCTATATGATGTCATCATGTAGGAACTGGAGCCCCACTTTAGCATCCTCCTCCACGTGGCTAGTATGATGTCACTCAAACTTGTTGGTGAGTCCTCCACTCCCAGGAAGAAGTTTATGATCTCCTTCTATGTTCTAAGACTCCCTTTCTTTTTATGTATGTTTTGACTATGAGGGTGAGTCATGTTGCTTGTCTTGGCCCCCACTCTTATCTATGTATTAGAGGTGTTATTGGACATATTATGTATCTATGTTATGAGCCTTCACTCTCTTGTTTATTGATGTTTATGATATGAAAGTTTACCTTAGTCCCATTTTCCCTTGATTATGCTTGTTTTTTATTGTCATTTTAATTGGTTCTGCGACTACGGATATATAATGGTATGCTGTGAGGCTTTTTTAGGGTCTCTTTGGGTTTCTCATCTGCCGGTCATGTCTAGGTCCTAGGCTTGGGTCATGAAAAATATGGTATCAGAGCAATAGGTTGTTAGATCCTTAAAGTCCAACATACTGTGTTGATTAGAGTCTTATTCATGGTTGTGTTGTGCACCACAACTATAAGTAGGAGGCTATGAAACGTTTTAGGAAATATTTTCCTTCTTCATGTTCTAAGTCACGCTATAGAGATGAAGTAAGTTTCCCTCCTAATGATTATTCTTTACTATGCTAGATCATGCCTAACACAAGCTGAAGACGAGCTCGCACACCCGAGGAGCAATTGGCCAATGGAGAGCTCTAGGATGCTCTCACTTTGCTTGCACAAGTTATGGCTAATCAAGCCAATCAAAGGTCCCAAGCCCCTTATGCTCCTACACTTGCTTCTCGGCTGAGAGACTGCATGAGAATGAATCCCCTAGAATTCTATAGGTCAAAGATAGATGAGGACCCTTAAGAGTTTATTGATGTGGTCTACAAGATATTGGCTATCATGGGTGTGAGGACGAAAGGCGGAGTTGGCGGCCTACCAACTCAAGGGGGTAGTACAATATAGTATAACAAATGGAAGGAAGAGAAGGGAATCAACTATGTAGTGCTTTGGTAAGAGTTCAAGGTGGCTTTCTTTAATCGGTTCTTCCCCCTTGAGCTTAAGAAATCTAAATTTATGGAGTTAATGAACTTGAAACAAGGTTCTTTGAGTATGAGAGAGGATGCCCTCAAGTTCAACTAACTTTCAAAGTATGCTCCACACTTGGTTGCTGACTCTAGGTCTAGAATGAACAAGTTCGTGATGGGTATGTCCGAGTTAGTGAGTGAAGAATGCCGATCCACTATGTTGATTGGTGACATGAACTTGTCCCATTTAATGACCTATGCCGAAAAAATGGAGGAGGAGAAGTTTAGGGAGAGGAGGGGCCATGATACTAAGAGGGCCTATTTTGATGGCAAGTTCCAAAGTCGAAGGGGTGGGCCAGTTCCACCAAGGCCAAGGGTCTTCTCATGCTTCTAATAGGGGATTTGCTAATGACTTCTAAAGGGCCCAAGGTGTTGGTGTTGTGGTTCCTATTAAGATGTGTCCTATGTTTGGTAAGGGTTATAAAGGCCCAAGCTTGAGAGATACTAATGCATGCTATGGTTGTGGGAAAGTGGGTCACAAAAAGGTGGATTGCCCTTGAAATCGCAACAAGGTTAAGAAGGCTCATCCACAAGGTGCTAATACAGTTCCTTTGGGGGGAGGTGGCCGATAAGATAGTGCCCCAACGCACAATCAATTTTATGCGCTACATGGGAGGCAAGGGGTTGATGGGGTCCCCGATGTTGTTATCGGTATGTTGAAAATCTTTAATTTTAATGTGTACGTGTTGATTGATCTGGGTGCTACCTTTTCTTTTATTACCCCCTTTGTTGGCAACAGTTCCAAGTTGAGCCCAAATTATTGCATGAGTCATATGAGGTGTCTACTCCTATTAGTGCATTTATTGTTGCTAGAAATGTCTATAGAAGTTGTCCTATTTGCATTTTGCATAAAATATTGCCTTGTGATCTTGTTAAGTTGGACATGGTTGATTTTGATGTCTTTCTTGGGATAGATTGGTTGTAGAACCTATAGGGTCAAATTCCAATTCCCAAATGAACCTGTCCTTGAGTGGTGGTCAAGGTAGGTTCATCTCTTGCATTAAAGCTCGTAAGTTGATATCTAAGGGATGTCTTTACCATCTTGTAAGAGTTAGGGATGTAGAGTCCAAAGTCCTTCCAATAGAATCAGTTCTGATTGTAAATGAGTTTCTTGATGTCTTTCTAAATGACCTTCCCAGTGTTCCTTGTGAAAGAAAAATAGATTTTGGCATAGATTTCCTACCCGATACTCAATCCAGTTTTAATCCCCCTTACCGTATGGCCCTGATAGAGTTAAATGAGTTGAAGGAACAATTGAGGGACTTGTTGGAGAAGGGTTTTATTAGGCCTAACCAATACCCTTGGGGTGCACTAGTGTTGTTTGTAAAGATAAAAGATGGGTCCCTTAGAATGTATATTGACTACTGGCAACTCCATTGGGTCACCATCAAGAATAGATACCCTCTTACAAGAATTGATGATTTGTTTAAACAATAGCAAGGGGCTAGTCACAGCTTTACGATTGATCTTTGGTCTGGGTATCATCAAGTGAAGGTAAGGGTGTGTGACATTCCCAAGATGACCTTCCACACTAGGTATGGGCATTTTAAATTTGTGGTTATGTATTTTGGGTTGACTAATGCACCAACCATCTTCGTGGATCTAATGAATAGGGTCTTTAAACCCTACCTTGACTTGTTTGTTGTGGTATTCATTGATAATTTTTTGATCTATTATCGTGGTGGGGCAGATCATAAGGCTCATTTAAGGGTTGTGTTGCAAAGATTAAGGGAATAGAAGCTATATGTTAAGTATGAGAAGTGTGAACTTTTGTTGAGGGAGATTGCCTTCTAGGACATGTGGTGTTGGGGGATGATATTAAACTGGATCCTAAGAAGATTGATGTGATTAGAAATTGGCCTAAACCATTGACCTCGTTGAGCATTAGGAGCTTATTGAGCTTAGCGGGTTACTATCGGAGATTTGTTAATGGGTTCTCTTCTATTGCTTCTCGTATGACAAAATTAACTCAAAAGAAAGCCAAGTTTGTGTGGACCAATAGGTGTGAAAGGAGCTTTCAAACATTGAAAGATAAGCTTGTATCCGCTCCTATATCATCACTATGGGATGGGCTTGAGAGATTTGTTCTGTATTATGATGCTTCTAGGGTTGGTTTGGATTGTGTTCTAATGCAAAATGGTAGGGTGATAGCCTATGCTTCTAGGAAAATCAAAGTGCATGAAAAGAACTATCCTACTCATGATCTTGAATTAGATGCTGTGGTGTTTGCTTTAAAGATTTGGTGCCATTATTTGTATGGGGTGCATGCTGATGTGTTCACCGATCATTAGAGAAGCCAATATGTCTTCACTCAAAAAGATCTCAACTTGAGACAAAAAAGGTGGTTAGAACTTCTTAAGGACTATGATATGAGTATGCATTATCATCTTAGTAAGGCTAATATGGTGGCAGATGCTTTGAGTAGGGTGTCTATGGGTAGCCTAGTTCATGTTGATAGTACTGATAAAGAGATGGCAAGGGAAGTGCATCGGTTGGCTAGATTGCGGGTTAGGTTGGAGGAGTGGTTATGGTAATGTCGTTATTGTGGATGGTTCTAAGTTCTCCTTGGTTGATGAGGTGATAGCAAAGCAAGATCTTGATCCCTCCTTGTTAGAATTGAAGGCCTTAGTGATGGAGGGCAACGTGGAGGTTTTCTCCCAGGGGGAGTGCCCTTAGGTACCAAGGTAGGTTGTGTGTGCCTCGTGTTAATGGTTTGAGGGAGAAAATCCTTGATGAGGCCCATAATTCTTTTTATTCTATCCACCCCAGTTCCATCAAAATGTATAAAGACTTGAGAGATGTGTATTGGTGGGGAGGCATGAAAAGGGACATTGCCAAATTCATTTTGGGTTGTCATAATTGTCAACAAGTCAAATCAGAACATCGAAGGCCGGGTGGCCTAATCCAAGATATAGAGGTTCCTACTTGGAGATGGAAGGAGATTAACATGGATTTTGTGGTTGGGTTAGCTAAGACTAGAAAAGGTTTTGATTGCATTTGGATTGTGGTTGATAGGATGACAAAATTGGCTCACTTTCTACCGGTTAAGACCACATATGGGGCTGAAGTTATGCAAGGTTGTACATTCATGACTTGATGAGGTTGTATGGGGTTCTTTATTCCATCATATCGTATCGTGGAGCTCAATTTACTTCACACTTTTGGAGGTCCTTTCAAAGGGGTCTAGGTACAAGAGTTAAACTCACTATGACCTTTCACCCTCAAACGAATAGCCAAGTCAAAAGAACTATCCAAACCCTTGAGGATATGCTTAGATCTAGTGTATTGGATCTTAAGGGTAGTTGGGATGACCATCTTCCATTGATTGAGCTTGCATACTATAGTAGCTATTATTCTAGCATCGGTATAGCTCCGTTTGAGGCTGTCTATGGTAGGCATTGTAGATCACCAGTTAGTTGATTTGAGGTTGGTAAGGTAGCCTTATTGGGACCAGATCTAGTTATGGAGGTTCTTGAGAAGGTTAGGATGATTACAGAAAGGTTGAAGATGTCCCAAATTCACCAAAAGTCCTATGCCGATGTGAGAAAAAGAGATCTTGAATTCAAAATTAGTGATTAGGTTTATTTGAAGGTGTCACCCATGAAGGGTGTGGTTTGATTTGGTGAGAAGGGAAAACAAAGCCTAAGATATATGGGTCCTTATATGGTAATGAGGATAATTGGTAAGGTATATTATGAGTTGGAGTTGCCTAGTGAGATGGATTTGGTTCATCCGATCTTTCATGTATCCATGTTGAGGAAATGTATGGGGGACCCTAATGCTATTGTGCCTCTTGATGTTGTGGGTATTTTTGAATATAATTTGACATGTGAAGAGGTTCGGGCTAAGATTTTGTATAGACAAGTGAAGAGGTAGAGGAACAAAGATGAAGTTTTCGTTAAGGTCCTTTGGAGGAATCAACAAGTTGAAAGGGCTACTTGGGAGGCTGAAGCGGACACGAAAAAGCAATATCCTTACCTTTTCCACTCCACTCAAGCCTAAGGTATTGATCTAAGCCTTTTATATGATCTCAGGTCTTAACTTCAGCCCCATGTCATTGCATATATTCATGTTTAAATTGACTGGTATATGATGATTTTACACTTATGATGAGATTTTTGCAATGATGTTTAAGTGCATTATTGCATCCTTATGTGGGTTGAAATTGTCATGTTTATGTCTCTCATATACATCTCTTTGACATTTGGGTATGAATGTTCCCAAGAGAGAGATATTGAAATGACCCAAACAGTGCCTGAAAATGTGCCTCGAAAGCGCCTGAAATCATAATTTCCATATATCTCAAACTTCATGCGCAATATCAAAAATCCAACTTCATATTCTTGATTAGGGGGTCAAATTGAGTGGGGAATGGGTCTAACCCAGATTTAAGAGCAAATGGCTAGCAATTTCGATATTCTAACAATGCAAGTTCCAATGAGGTTTGCGCGCCCCTAGCATGACACGACTGGGGCGTGTAGACGAAGAAATCCTATTTTCGCGATAGGTCTGCGACGCAGACCTGTATATTTTTAATCAGTTAATATTTGTGCTATCCAAGTCTTTTAGGTCTTTGGCCTAAGTATTCCCAAATGTGAAAATACATATACTTAGCCATTTTTCACCCTCATGTCATTCTAGACATTTGCCAATACTTATTCAAATACTTAGCCAAATATTTAACTCCTAACTCAAGTCTCAAAACTTATCCGGATCTCAAGGTTGTCATTCAAGCTTCAAGTCTCCATCTCCAATCTTCACCATATTATTCTCCAAAGCTAAGGTATGTGGGTTTCTTTCTTGGGTTCCTTTCACCCATGATGCCCAAGCTTCTGTTTACTCAATATTACATGATTTAAAGATGATTTCCTCATGGGTCTTACTTATTATGAATTTCACTGCACACTGTGTTGGGGTTTATGAAATTGTGACTGTTTTAGCATATTTTGAGCTATGAATCTAAGATCTAATGTGAGTTTTGATGAAGGATTTTGATGTATATTGCTTGAGGGTGTTATGGAGTATCTATTGATGATTTTACACTGAATTTGCTAGCATGGTTTCACTCTTGAATTGCATCATTTTAAACTAGCACTACACACTTGCCAAGTATTTGACAAAATATTCGGGTATTGTTTCTTGAAGAATTGAAGGTATAATGCATGTCTTATGTGTTGAATGACTATATTATGATGAAATGAATGTATGTATATGGTATTCTCTATATAGTGTTGGAATGTGACCATGCCCTACTCGGGGGTTGCGCGTTGGGTAACTATGTCAAGGGGTTCGCCCCTTGATAACTATGTGAGAGGTTTGTACCTTGATAACCATGTTGAGGGGTTCATACCTTCGTCACCATAGTTGGTAGGGTATGACGATCCACCAACCATGTCGGGGTGTTTGTAGCTTAGCAACCAAATTGGAGGGTTTGTACCTTGGTCACCAAAAGTGGTAGGGTGTGACTATCCACCAACCAATTGAAGGGGTCTGTACCTCAATCACCAAGGGTAATATGGTAAAACGATCTACAAATATGATAGTGGTCTCTTCTTAGACATATATTATGTTTTATGTAAGCATGTTTTACTTAAGTATCACTCATATATGCCATATTGCTATAAGCTTATTCATTGCCTATGTTATGCATTTCGTTTATGGTGCTTATCACTTGTTACATTGTATCCTACATACTACATTCAAACGTACTAACGCATACTCGATGCCTATATGATGTCACCATGTAGGAACCGGAGCCCCGCTTGAGCATCCTCCTCCACATGGCTAGTACAACATCACTCAAGCTTGTTGGTGAGTCCTCCACTCTGGGGTTGAAGTTTATGATCTCCTTCTATGTTCTAAGACTACCTTTCTTATTATGTATGTTTTGACTAGGAGAGTGAGCCAGGTTACTTGTCTTGGCCTCCGCTTTTATCTATATAGTAGAGGTGTTGTTGGACATATTATGTATCTATGCTATGAGCCTTTCCTCTCTTGTTTCATAATGTTTATCATATGGAAGTTTACCGAAGCCCCAATTTCCCCTTCTTTATGCTTGTTTCTTATTGTCATTTTAATTGCTTCCATGATCTAAGATGTGTAATGATATGCTATGAGGCTTGTTTGGGGTCCCTTCGGGTTCCCCATTTGTCGATCACGTCTAGGCCTTAAGCTTGGGTCATGACATTTTCATTTTTGAATCTTGAAACTATGCAAAACACTCACTCTCACAAAAGATATTCATGCATAATGACTTATACTATAGGCTTGCCCCTATACTCATGACGCATACCTTCAACTAATTAGATTAGGATTACTTTAGGACTTTCTAGGCTTGTAAAGTAGGTTCGGAGGGCTTTAGATGATATTTTGGGGAAACAGTGACTATAGGTCCTCCTTGAAACTGCTTTTTTTTACACTTTTGCCCCACCAACTTTGTTATTTTCACCTTATTCTCCATTTTTCCTATTTCAAGCTTTTCTGGGTGCTTTATTTTCATTTTTCAGCTTTTTGCCTTGTTTTCATACTTCATTTTTCTTTTTTGCTCACATCTAAGGCATCCTTTATTTTTCTTGCACCTAGTACATGATTTTTCTCCTTTTGTTTTCTTTATTCCCAACTCACTCTCTTAGTTTTGTGCTCTACCCTTACACTGCCCACCCTCAACTAAGGCTTTTAGCCTATGTTGAGGAGCAAAATATCTATCCTCTGAACCAGAGCCACTTTTGGTAGCCACCCTCAACTTAGGCATTTTGCCTCAGTCAAAGTACACAATATTCAAGGAAAGACCAGGGCCAATTTCAGGATTTTTCACTAGACATGACTAAGTTAATTAGGTGTTTTCAAAGAATAGGTACATGTTAGGCTCAAATATTAGGAACAAGCGATAGATCATTATTTGGTTGGTTATTTTTAGGCTAAAGTGGACTATTTAAGAACAATGGCCTAAGATCATTTCCTAATCCAATTAATCTACAATCTAACTTAGAGTAATAGGACAAGTTCTGAATTAGCACAAAATACTTGAATGTAGCAAAATAAGCTCACACTCTTATGACAAAACATATATTATCAACAAAAGACTCCCAGATCAAGTTTTTTCTCTCAACTTTCCCTCACTTATATGAACAAATATTGTGAGACACCTAATCATGCATGATTTCTCTCTAACTACTAATCAAAATTTTTGATGGATATCATTTTTTAAAACAAAACATAAAAACATGCTATATGCCATAAGTATTGGTACTATATGCTACAAATATTATGTAGACATCCTAAACATTCAGGTTTAACAGAAAATAAATATCTACAGGGAAAAAGAACACAGGTAAGAAAACCGAGATCAAAAATTAGGGTCGTTATAGACCGTATGCTGCTGAAACTTCACTGAGGCCCATAACTACTGACACCCCATCGAAGAAGATGTTCATTGTCCCCAATGTATAAAATCAACCAAAATAAACTTATAAAGGCGTCAAAAAGTGTATCTGGGCACTTAAGCGCCAGTCTGTGGCTGAATTTGGACACCTTTCTCCGGCGGGGTGGTTTGCTCAGTAGTGGTACTCTATCTGGAGTGGCCAACACCCCTCACCTACTCTATCACTCAAACTTGTCTCATCTCTTTATTATGCCTCGACTCCCTCAGAGCCTCCCTTAAAACTGGACTTCTCGCCAGATGGAGTCATCTGTGTTAGCCCACTCCCATCACTGTCTCCCTCTTCAGACTGGAGAGTGCAAGCAATGGGAGATTGAGTATGCCTAACTCCGGCTATGGCTCTGGTCTATGGTATAGCAGCTTTGTGGTATAGTTGGATGTTTAGAGTCGCTAGTGAACCACTTAGTTGAGTGATTTGATCATTATTTACAGCCACATCCCTAAACCTCCCTCTTATAGCCTCGATCTCTATGTGTTTAGCTTTTGGGGCCATAGTACCAAAAATTGAGATGAAATTGAAGAAGATGAAAGAGGTGAGTAGTAATCTAGGCTATCAAAATTCTTGCAGAAAAAGGGTGTAAATGGCCAGAGTTTGATCAAAAAACACGAAGGTGGGGGGGAGGGTATTGGTTAGGCATATTTTAAAAATTTAGGTCAAAAGTGGGATCAAATAATTTGATCACTCTATTTATACTTTATTGGGTCAACTGAAATTTTACTTGGTCTAAATCTATAAAACCCCAATTATGGGTCGTAGAGTGTCTTATGGCTCATAAATCATGGTTTCATAGAACATCAAATGGTAGTTTTCAGGACTGGGTTTCATGAATAGGTCAACGAGTCGTAAAGTGTTTTATGACTCGTAGAGTTGGTCATAGAACCCCCAACACTAAGCAAATTTTCAGAAAACTTACCCGAGGTCCATGAGACCCATTCATGACTCGTAGTTTGATCTATGAAACATAAAGTTGTCTCGTGGACTGGAGTGCATATTTTCCTGCTCACTGGAATTCTCACAAGGTGGGATACATGTCATAAAGCACTTTATGGTCTGTAAAACCAGTTGTATAGGCCCAACTTGATGCTTTTCTCAGCTAAATTGGTTAACTTAGTCCTATACCTACATACTCTTCATAAATACATTGTTACCTTATATGTAACCTTCCGAATGTCCAAAAATTATAATTAAAACAAAATAAAACAAAACAAAACCTATGAATCCAAAAATTAAAAATAAACTTATAACTATACTATTATATAAAAAACCTTGGGTTGCCTCCCAAGTAGCTCCTGATTTATTGTCGCAGCATGACTTGGACTAATTGGTTACTTAGACTTCACCAATTTCCTGGACTTCACTCTTCAGCTCATGTGGATACTTCACGGACTGACGAATATCGAAGATAACTTCTTTGTAATTCAATCTAAACCTAAGTTGACTAACTTTCATATCAACTTGGGCTTATCCAGTGGCTAGGAATAGTGTTCCTAAGATAATTGGAACATTGAATGTTGAAGCTCTTAAGAAAGCTCCTAAATCACAGTGCAGTTTTTGGTGACCAAGTTCTTTAGATACTTTGCATACCCAGACGTCTTTTCTAATTTCTCGATGTGAGGGATATTAATGGAGAGTTTCTTGAGCATGGAGAAGAAGTGCTTAACTTGCCTTCCTCCTCCCTCTTTGTGAGTCTCTTAGAGAAAAGAGAAGGAGGCCTAGGGTCGGGTTTAAACCTCTGTGGCACTTCAGCTGCTTCACTCACCCCATCGTTGCCATGATCATCTCCTTCATCCACATCCTTTGCTGTAACTATCTCCCTAAGAAAATCTTCTACATCAACCGATATAGGAGGATCAATTGTGCTCTTTCCACCCCTAGTAGTAACTGACATATACTACCCTTTAATTTTTCGATTTTGCACAGTATTACTAGGTAGTGTACCCTTTTGATGATGATTTAGTTGAGTTAATAGTTGACCAAACTATTGTTCAAGTATTAATAGCCACGAAGCGAGACTCTATTTTCTGATTAATACTTGAAATATTTTATTTCATGCCCCATAGAGTCTCATCGTAAGTCTCAACCTTCTTCAATAGGAGATCAAATATCTCATCAATTCCAGAATTGCCTACATCTGCGTCACAGTTGTATGGTGGCACATAAGGACCATTTCGAAAGCCCTCTCTACGATCCTAATCTACATCTGGAACCTTATTTTTGTCTTAATAACCTCTGTAATTGTATTTATAAGTTTTGTCTCTACCATAGTTTTGACCTTGGTTTCCTTGACTTTGGCACCAATAATCCTGATTGGACCGTTAGGCATTGGTCCGAGAACCCCCTATCTGATCTACAGCAAAACAAGTATCCTAATCATAGTATGGTTCCTCGTATATGGGTAGACGTAAAGGTTGGTGAATCACTGCATTCATTGTCTCTTAGTTCTATTTTATCATCACATCCATACTTGTGTGGAGTTGAGCTGCTACATGATTTCTTCATTAATGTTTTGACCACCCTTTCCATGCGCTTGGTAATCCTTTTAAATGAATGATCTAGAAACATTCCCCCCTGCATGATAGTGTTAGCACAGGCCTGACTGTTCTCATCAAGTGCACATTAAAAGATTTCCGCCAAGGCATCATCAATGATCTTGTGCTCAAGGATGCTCCTCAAATATTTAATAAACCGCTCCCAAGTGGTGCTTATCAAATGATGAGAAAGTTGCACAAAGTTATTTATTTGGTCCTTCAATTTGAGCTACTTTGATCCAGGGAAGTACCTCTCCAAAAAGACCTTTTACAAGTCTGCATTGCTAGTGATTGAACTATGCAGGAGCTTAGATAGCAATAATGCAACATTTCTTGTAAGAGACAATGGGAAGACACAGAGTCCTGCAACATCCATGGACAAATTCTGTGTTCCTATCACACTCTTACAAATAAATGTCACATTGTGTAAATGGCTATATGGATCCTCTGATGGTAAGCCTGCAAATAGCCCATAGTTCTGCAGCATCTGAAGTAACCTAGTTGAGACTATGAATTTTGTGTCTGCAGATAATAGTGGCAACTAATAGATCTAATCACCTCCATAACCATTGGATTCAACCTATATTGATTCCACTGGTAAGCGTTGGTGTTGAAATCCTGAGGCTGTGGAATATCCTCCAAAGGAGATGGGTTCTTATTCTGATCATTATAATTATTGTTCCTATTTAGAGTTGCATTGGACGCATTGTTAGTGTTGTCTTAGGCCATTATTCTTATAGTTCAGTGGATCTCTACATCAAATGGAGTTAAGAGATTGCCTTGACTCCGAGTGTTGGGCATATGCTACTCGTATACCCTGCAAAGAAATAAAAACAAAAACTAAAATTAAAATATAAGGGAACTAAAGATTAAAATTTGAATCACTAATGAATTTTACTAAGTCTAGTCATATTCCCCGAAAATTGCACTAAAATCTTGACGTCGTCCAAGTTACACCTCCTTTTAGAGAATAAATTGGTCATTGTCAAGAAATAGAACCTAACCAAGGTTGGGGTTGAACCCACAGGGAATATATAGACTCACAAAAATTTACCAATATGCAATTCGAATAATTAACTGACTTGATTCCCCAAGGGGGGGGTTGATAATGATCAATGAAAAAAATAAACTAAACTAACTATCACGAGAGAAAAATAAACAATAGAGAGCAATTAGGGTATTGTGTTCCCCATGATTTCTCAACTAAATATCACCAGATAACCTAATTCATATCTAGTGTATAGCATGCAGGACGTTCATTTAAGTTCACCAAGCCCTTTCATCAAAGGTAAGAGATGAATTTCACATGCAATTTGGCCCATCTCCATAGTATGCATAACTAACAATTACCTATTAGCCCCAGTACAAGCTCTCCTTGGCCTAGTTTGATTGATTAGATGAGACATATCAATCAAATTCCGTTAATAAATCTCTTTGCATATTCATTACTTCCTTCGTCCAGTCAGTAATACTTGGCGGGTTCTAATATTGGACACCACTAGAAAACATGCAAAATGAAGAGAGTTAATTACTACATGCATATACACCTTCCAAGAATTGTGAATTATCTGATTTTATATTGTTCATTCTTTATGGTATCCACAACCCTAGTTGTGAATTTAACTACTCATGCTATGTGTATATGAAGAGATTGTGAATTAAAAAGACATAATTAAATATGTACACAAATGAATTTAAGACTAAACAAATCCAAAGTCAATGAGAATTACAAGCTTAAATATCAAATTCAATCATAAGTGTTCTCAAGGACTCTCTCAAAATTTTCTTTATAAATATTGTGTTTCTGAGTACTCAACCTAAAAATAATGAAAACTAGCGAGAACTTATGAAAAGTAACCTAAAAGATCTATTTATAATATTTAAAAATAAGGCCTAAACAAATTAGAAAAATTGGTCGGCAAACTCCACGAAAGCACTTTACGACCTGTATTATCTTCTACGACTCGTAGTTGCAGTGTCATAATCAATAATTAGAATTTTGGACTTCACTTCTATGAAACTTTTTTATGACTCGTAAAGGGAGTTTCATCATATAACTTTCGTGTAAGTCCAATTATCTGATCCTCAGGGCATGAAAGGTATTATATGACTCGTAAACTGCTCCACGATACATCTGGATATTCGTAGACTTGAACTTCAGCAAATAGCCACTTACTAGAAATCCTTACATAACCTATCTATGACTTGTAGAATGCTCTACAACTCATATTCTGTCTCGTTCAATAGCAACAACTAGCAACTTTTGCAAGTTTTTCTCAAATCATGGCCAACCTGCAATCCTGCAAATCTAAATATAAAAAAAACATAAAGCTCACAAATATTACATTGAGAACACAAAAAATTCTATATTTTAAGTATCAAAAGTACTGGATTTTGATAGCACATCATGCACTCATGAGCAGATCTATGACTCGTAGATGGGACCATGAGTCGTGGAAGGGACTCATGGGAAAGGGCCCAAAACTTTGGAAATTTCAGAGTTTGTGGGAGTTGACCTACAATTAATTGGATAAGTCATCCATGAGACCATGACTCATGGATGACATCATCAAAGAAACTTTTAAAAGGATGAAAAGTTTTCTATGTCTGGGAATACTATACGGAGGGACTTATGGCTTGCTAAAAGAACGAATGGTCATCTTGCATGTTCGTGGTTTGAAAAGTGCCAATTCTAGTAGCTCAGACTTTTATGGTACATGTTCTATGAGCCATGATCTAAGGCATGAGCCATAGGTTGAAATATAGCCCACGGACAGGGTCTAGAGGATAGCTTCAATAGACTTTAATGAAGGATATTTTTGATATTTCTAAATCATGTAACTCCTAAACTGTCACGACCTAAGTGTAGGGCCTAGTTGTGACATGGAAAATAGAGAACCCAAAGAAACTCTAAAGAAGCCTCTTAAGCATAAATAGGACATGATTGATTGCAGAAGCAAATTAAAACAAATAGCACATAATTCTAGGGAAAACGGGACTTTGGAATCACGCTATGGGCATGTTGTAGGGAAGAGGATTAGCATGGATCACATAGCAAATAAAGTTTAAAGGGTAGGTAAGTATGACTCACACTATGGGGGCAGTTATGGACTTGTGACATCCATCTCAAAAATTTAACAAGCATCCAACACATAAGAGGGAATAAGGGACTAACGAAAAGTATTTAATAGGGACTAAGGAAAAGCATACATATACAAATCCAAGACCTCTAATACGAATGGGACATGGGCCAAGATATCTCTTAGGATCACCCTCAAAAGATAAATGTCCATAATTATGCAAGTCTTAAATAAGCAAGAAGGTAAATGCCTATTGTCCCTAAATGTGGAGGACTCACCAAAGGTGATCATCGACCGAATCTTCTAGCCACATAAAGGAGGAGGATGGATAGGGGCTTTGGTCCCTACATAGTTAGATCATGTAGATAAAAAGTATATGTTAGTACTTGAAATATATTGAGTATATAGGGTGTAATATAGCAAAGCGTATAAGCCATAATTAAACAATATGCATAATCATAATCAATGGATATAAGCTCAACATGTCGTGAATACTTAATGCCTTAGTCAAAATATGCATGAGGAATCATCAAATCAAATATCATATAATATATAGATAGGAAGGGATCATAACTAACAAATAATACCAAGCGAGCTACTACTTGATATCCCAATATTCACTCCACACTAAACTAGGAGAGGTCTACTTTGCCAAGGTAAACGAAAAACTCATCTTGAGGAAAGTCCCTTATTTTGAAAAGTGCTTCATAAACACCTTACGTAAATACCATCCTTTTTGATTAACTTATGATAACAACATTACAGGAATACCACCTTTTTTCAGTATTTAATTAACATGTGTTGTACGGGAACACTACCCTTTTTGGTCAATCATGCAACACAAATTGTATGGATTTATAACTAAATCACAACCTATAGTTATGGGACAATAGTTATCTACCAATTTTTTCTCTGTGCTAGGTTACAATCCAAAGGAATATTCAAATCATACTTATAAACATAATATGCAAAATATCATAATATTTTCATAGAGTATCTCATCAAAACCAATGCTTCATAATGTCAAAGATAAGTCTTCATAACTTTAATAACTTTCACAATATTCTCATATCTCATAGCATACATAATATCCCTTTCAAAATTCATATCATTCATAGTTCGCATAACTTACCATATGACCCTCAAAATCATAGAATGTGGCATGCTTCTTTAATCAAACCATGGTGGATATATGTGCATAAGTTTAATACTATTCAATTCAAGAGTAAATAGCATGAAGGAATGTAATAAAATTACTTGAGCATTATTCAAAATAACCTACTAAAAGCATCATAGGACTTAGCTAAGGTAACATCAAACCCTCACAAAAATTCATAAATTTCTCATGGCTTTTTAATGCATAATCATGTATAAAGGTAATATATCATAAATTTCTTCATAGTATTATCATACATAAAGTTCATCAAAACATCCATAAATATTCATAACTTGAAAATAGATGACGGAGAGCAATGGTTGAGCTTATGGATGAAAGAATCCCATAATTAAAAAAATTCATATACCTTGGTGATTTAATGGACAGACATCTGAATTTAGGTGTGATTCTGAAACCCTAGATTATTCTCTCCTCTTGAAAGATTGAAAGACTTGAGAGTATTTAGGGACTACAAATATTTTTTGAATGAGTTGGAATGGGGTAGATTAGGGTTGTATAGGGATGATAAAGGTTCTTTTGGTAGCTTAAGCAATGTAGTACAGGCATTAAATAATAAGAAAGGTCAAATTTTCCTCTTATAAATTTCTATTGGATGGGACCACGAGAGCCCAATTACATTTCGTGGTCCAGTCTATAGGTCGTAGGAGGTCTCGTATTATAAGAGTTTGGACCGTCATAAACCTTCTTTGATCCTCAAACTACAATAGGACTTATGGACCGTCAACCATTGTATAAGCCATTTGCTAACTCGTACTCCGAACATCAGAAATTCATATTTTCATCAAGTCTGGCCATTATTCTATGAGCACACATTATGACCTATGGGACCATTTATAGCATGTATGCCCTTTTGTAAACACATTGATATTTGAAAAATTTCTAGATTTTATTTCTCAGGCACTTTTACAGCCTCCAACATGTGGGGCCTTACCGACTCAAACCCTAGAAATTCTATTTCTAATTCATTCTAACTCATTCACCTCCATAATTCTCGCAAACGCTCTCAAATATTTCTTTCTCTAGAATAAAGGACTCCATTGAAGCTAGAGTCCAAGCTTGCTAAAAATTTCAAGGTTTTTCTACCCCAATTGTTAAGGATCTCACTTAAGGTATCTAGGGCTTCATTCATAGATTAGTATCATTCATGAAGCCCAATTCAAAATCTCTTTTTTTTAATCAAAGTTTCATGATGATTTCTCATGGATTTTATGTTATGGCCCCAAATTCATGGATTATAATTTCTATGTGATGGTTATACTGATTTATGCATGAATTATGAAGAATTAATTGATTTGTATGATTTTCAAATAAAAGTATGTCGTTTCAAGTATATACAATTAGGGCTTGATGAATTGATATGTGTTCCTTTACTAACGATCTAAATTAAATTTAAATGCATATTTTCTCCACGAATTTCATCCAATTACATAATTTTGGCTCAATTATTGATGAAACTAGTCTTCTATGACAAAGCTTTAGTTTACATGACTATGACCTCAAGTATGTAAAAGCATAATTTATGAAAATGATGTTGATGATATTATGAGAATAGTGATGCTATGATAAAGAGAGTGATTAGGACTCTAATGGGGTAGAGTTCTACCTTGTCAAATAGATGCTCTTTTTAATGTACGAATAGACATTGTGATTCCATGTCATAGCTCACTTGGTCTTATTATTGATTGTGGTTACTTATCACATATGTATTATCTTCTATGATACTCTACATTTCCATTAAAAATTTTGCATATGCATTGCCTTTTTTTATGTTTACTTATGATTCCACTCCTCTTTTACCAAGAAATTTCAAATGGTTACTTACGTAGTATAATTTATTTTTCATTGCATTGATCACATAATTAGTATATTCAAGCATACTACTACATTATCTATGCCTACATTATGTTATAATATAGGAGAGAGTTCTCATTCTACTTATCACGCATGTGACTAGATTTTTATGTTTGACTTGAAGACTTGTAGTGAGTCCTCTTTTCATGAACAAGCCAAATTCTACTATTTTCATTACTTAGTTTATATTAAAAAATTGAGATTTTTTATTCTGCTCATTCTTTGAGGATGAGTTAGGGAGACATCATAGCCTCTGCTTATGCTAGACTATGCAGAGACATGTCAAATTGTGTAAAAGTCTATGTTATCCAATCACTTCTTGCTAAACTTGTTCCATTTTCTCTTATTATGTTGAGAAGAGGCCAATTCCCTATTCCCATATAGATTATGATGATGTTTTAATTACCTTAGTGTATGCATGTTAATATGCCAAAATGACTTGATTGGTGTCTTTCGGGATTTCAATCATCGTGTCATGCCTAGGGACTAGATTGGGTTATGACAATATCAAATGGATTCCTTAAACTATCTTTAAGCAACTTCAATTAGCTAAGCCTACACCAACTACAATGATCTTTCTTATTGAAGGTTGAACCATCAAGCGTCTCGTTGGTATTTGATGTATTGGTGAAGGCAGACAAATTCATATTCTCGGCCAATTTTGTAATCCTATATTATGAGGTTGATCTGAAAGTCCCTATTATTCTTAGTAGGCTATTCTTGGCTACTAGGAGAGCTCATGCTAATGCGGAGACTGGGTAATTGAATTTCTGGGTAAATAGTGAGGAATTAGTCTTTAATATGTGTAAATAAAACAAGCACGCAACCTTTATGTGATTTTGGTTATTGATATGGTTGATAACACCGTTGCTAGTGTGAGTGAAGTTACAAGTCTTAGTGAATCCTTAGCTACTATGTTATTAAACTATGATAATAAAGATATTCATAATTATGATAAAGTGGTTGCTACCTTGTCAGGTTTGGATTCTTATTATAAGAATCCTTTGAAACTTGATATCAATTTCAAATAATGGGAAACTCCTCCCTGAAAGCCATCTATTGATGAACCATCAAAGCTTGAGTTGAAAGTACTCCCACCTTATATTTGATATGCACTCTTGGGAGGCAATAACATATTGACCTGATAATTACGTTGATTTCCTTGAATGGCAAATGAAAGAACTTGTAAGTGTATTGAAAATGTTCAGTAAAGCAATTGGGTAGATCATTGACAACATTATGGGAATCCCTTTGGTATTTACACTCATAAAATCAAGGTGGTTGAGTACTGTAAGACAAGTATCAAGTATCAACAAAGGTTAACACCTTCAATGCAAGAAATCATGAAGAAGGAGATAAATAAGTGGCTTGATTTTGGGGGATTTATTTAATTGTAGATAACAATTGGGTGACTCCAGCTCAATAGGTTCCTAAAAAGGATGGTAAGATCGTAGTGCCTAATAAAGAGGGTGGACTTGAGCCAATATGAATAATAACTGGGTTACGTATATGTATGGATTATTAAAAGTTAAATGAAATGGAGGAAGATCATTTTAAAATGTCATTCATAGATCAAATGTTGGATAAACTAGCAGTTTGTGGTTCTTATTATTTCTTAAATGGTTACTTTGGTTACAACGAAATCTATATTGCATGTAAGGATCAAAAAAAGATGACCTTCACATGTCCATATGGCACGTTTGTTTTTTGAAGAATGTCATTTGTCTTATGCAATGCACTGATAATGCTTTAGAAATGTATGTTGTCAATATTTCCTAACATGGTAGAGGATACCATATATGTACTTATGGATGATTTATCGATAGTTAGAGATGCATTTTAATCATTTCTTGAGAATCTTAGTAAAGCATTGCAAAAGTATGTAAAAGAAAATTTCTTTTGGATTAAGAAAAATATCACTTCATGGTAAAGGAAGATATTTTGTTGTAAAATATAATTTTAGGGCACAATATTCAATTCAATCAAGAAAAAATGGAGCATCTTTCGAAGTTACCTCTCACTATCTCTATCATAGGGTTTCAAGTTTTTTGGATTATGCTAGATTTTACCCCTCCGTTCATAAAAAATAATTTTCAAAATTGCATATTCATTGAGCAAATTACTTGAGAAGGAAATAGTGTTTGCTTTTGATAATGTTTACATAGAATCATTTCCTTGTTCAAAAGAAAAACTCATTCCAGCTTCAATAATTATTGAACCTAATTGGAATTTTTCATTTGAACTTATATGTGATGCAAATGTGGTTGGCTTAGATGTATGTTAGGACAAAGAAAGGGTAAACTATCTTAGCTGATTTATTATGAAAGTAAGACCCTGAATGTAGCCCACAAAATTATACATTCACTAAGCAAGAGCTATTGGTTGTTGTGTTCATTTTGAGAAGTCCATGTCTTATCTTTTGGAAACTAAGGTGGTAGTGCATACTAACCATGATGCTCTTCATTGCTTAATAACTAATTCGATGGGTATTGTTGTTTCAAGAGTTAGACTTACAAGTTGAAAACTAAAAAAGGGTCTGAGCCAAGTTTTGAGTGGAATGTAGTTAGTGCTAATGAGAAAGATATTGAACATGCAAGATTATTCCCAATGGACTAAATTTCTATCAAAGAAAGTATTTCTTCAGATACAAAGTAGTACTTTTAAGATACACCCAATTTATTAGGAAGTGTGCCGATAATATGATAAAAGGTGTGTACAAGACACAAGAGTTGATGCGATTATTGATACTTGTTATGTGTCATTAGTTGAGAGACATCATAATGTTATGCCTACAAGTGCAAAATTGCTTCAATGCAGGTATTATTGGCCAAAGTTTTATCAAGATGCAAATTCATTAGTGAGAAAGTGTGTGCAATTCCAAAAACAAGGAGGTATATCTCGAAGGCATGAACTATCTCTCACCCCCTTTCTTAAAGTGGAATTATTTGATGCATGCATTATAGACTTCATGGACCCATTTGTTTGTTCATATAGTAATAAGTTTATTTTAGTTGCTATGGATTACGTGTTCAAAATGGGTGAAAGTGGTGGCTCAATCTAACAATGATGGACGGAGTGTGGTTCATTTTCTCAGAAGGTTTATATTTACAAGGTTTAACACTCTATGGGCTATTCAAGAATGGAGTTTTTGTACTTTTGCAATCATATATTTACATCTTTGCTAAGTAAATATGGGATAAATCACAAGTGTTCCATGCCATATTATACACAAATAATTAGGCAAATCGAGGTATCTTATTGGAAGATTAAACTAACTTTGGCCAAAATAGTAGTTGGAAATCAATTCACTACAAGAAAATTTGAGATTGCTAATGGATTTTGCCAACCACCCTAAACTTGTTGGTAAATTACTAATGAATTACCAATGGATTAGCAACGAAAAGAAATTCAAGGATTTAGTATCACTTTGCTAACAAATTACAAACTGAATTTACCAACCATATAATTTTGTTAGCAAATACTAAAAGAGAAATTTAGTGCAGAAAATAATGACAAAATTCTAACAGATTACCAACAAAATGTTTACTAACCCAAAGTATTTGTTAGTAAATTACTAATGACTTGATAATCCGTTAAGAATTATTGCGGGAAAATTTGGCACATAATTTAGTAAAAAATTACTAATGTACTACGAACAAGTTTTGCCAACTGAATTTAGTCGTTAGTAATTTACCAAGGAATGCTAAATTTGTTGGTAAACTTGCCACCAAATTCTTGTTTTGTTAGTAAACTTGGCCAACAAATTATTTTTGTTAGTAAATTACCAACACAATTATTCGTTTTATTAGTAACACTCTTGTTCCTTTAGTACACTTTGCCAATTAATTATATTTTCGCTGGTAAATTATACATAAAATATAAAAAAAAGGCTCAAATATGGAATTAAACTTTTACAAAAGGCATTATATTATTATTAAAAGTTTGTATCATCTATACATTACCGTTTGAGAAAAGGCTCATCTATGCCATTATTTTTTAAATCCGATTTTGCAAAACCTCCGAAACAACTTTTAATACTTTTCAATTTGAGTTTTAGATCAAAATGCACACATTTTTGTGACACGATATAACTTTATGCTTTTATGTATCCATGTTTCAGGCCTCATTTAGTCAAGTTTGGGGTATATTAGGTTCATGGGGGACTCCTAGTACCTAAACAAGTTCAAAACTTACCTCCAAGTTGATTTTTGGGTGTTGTTTCATACAAGTGTCAATTTTGAACTAGCTTAACTCTTAGCACATTTGGTAATGTTTGGAACACAAAATGTTAAATGAAATCCCTTTGAGTTAGCTTCATAACGTAGTTTGTCTAACCTCATTCCGAGGTCGGATGAAGGAGTAATGATCGTTTTCATGAGGCCCTCCCATGCAGTGTTTTCACACGGACTGTTTGACTACCAATGTGGCCTTTGATGGGCCGTTTAGGGTAGTTGGGATTGAAAAAGGCCATTTTTGTCACTAATAAAGGTGGAACGGCTAGTGGTACAAGCTATGTGGCTTACCACTGCCCATGGGGATGGCCACAAGGTGTGCCAAGAAGAGCTTGTAGAAAATTAGGGAAATGTGGCTAAGGGTGGTGCCACGGGCACTGTTGACAGGCCATGTGGAGTGGGACAGTCCATGGTACTTGGATGCGTGGTGGCCTAAAACATGGGTTTTTGTTTAAGTGATGTGGGACGGACCAGTACATGGTCCGTGTGACGCTAGAAGGTCTGTGAAGTGGTCTGTCAAAGTGACGAGACGTCAATTTTTTTCTAAGTTTCCCAACTTTTTTTTTCACTAAGACACTTCACACAGGCACTCCACACGGCCAGTGGAGTGCCACACGTCCAGTGAAGTCTCCAGTGAGATGTCACTTTGCCAATTTTTCCATCCATTCACTTATGGCGTCTCCGTGAATTTTAATTACTCTAATACTCTTTTTAGACTTCTAATGCTATCTTAACCTTCCTAAAAGACCTAAATAGTATTTCAAAAGGTTCAAACTCATTACTTTCATCTCAAATACACTGTAAATTCTGTCAAAAGCCTTTGTCAAGCCCCAAGTCAATTTCAAGGAAATCCAAGAACAAGATTGGATACAAAGATCATTTCCAAGCCTCCATTCTTCCCAATCTCAATTCCAAGCAACTTTAGGCTTAAGATATATGGTGATTGAACCATTGGGGTACTTCCACCCATGGTACCTAAACTATTTTTTAATTAATATTGCATGATTTAAAGTTAATTTTACATGTGGGTCTTGTATATTGAGAAATTTACTGCTCAGTGATTTTAGTTCATGAAAGTATGTTTGTTTTAACATGTTTTAAGCTTCAAATCTTGGATCTAATATTGGAATTTATGAGGGGTTTTGATGTGAATGTCTTAAGGGTGTCATAAGGTGTTGATTAAAGGTTTTACGACTGATTTTTCTGCATAATTTCATCTCTAAATTATATGTTCTTTTACCCCCATTATACACTACCAAAGTATTGGATAAAATATTCGGTTATGGTTTCTTGAGAAATTGAAGGTCCAAAGCATGTCTTATGTTATGAATGATATTATGATGAAAAAAGAAAAGTATGTATATGATGTTATAATGATGATAAAAGGAAAGTATATGTGTGATATCTCTCTATATAGTGTTGGATTGACCATAGCCAATTGATAGGTATGCCTCAATCACCATGGGAGATAGGTGTGACCATCCTCTAACCTATCAAGGGGTTTGTACTTTGGTAACCTATCAAAAGTTTGTACCTTGGCACCATGGTAATGGGGCGGCATCATCACTAACCTATCAAGGGGTTTGTACCTTGGTAACCTATCAAGGGATTTGTACCTTTGCACCTAGGCAATGGAGCGGCATTATCACCAACCTACCAAGGGGTTTGTACTTTGCAAATATAGCTTGGTCTTTCTACACATATGCTATCTTATATAAGCATGAGTTACTTAAGCATATTTTACTTAAGCATTGATCATACATGCAATATTCTTATATTATGCCTATTGCCTATTATAATGCACTTTGATTATGATACCTATCTCTTGTAGAATCATCATACATACTTAGTATATTTAAACGTACTAACGCATACTGTTGCCTACATGATATCACCATGTAGGAACCAGAGTCCCTCTTGAGCATCCTCCTCCATGTGGCTAGTATGACCTTCTTAAGATAGTTGGTGAGTTCTCTATACTAGGGACCTAGTTTATAATCCCTTACAAATATATAAGAGTTATTGTCCTTGATGTATTAATCTTGTTGACTATGAGGGTGAGCCCAATTATATGTCTTGGTCCCCGCTCCTATCTATGTAATAAAGGTGTCGTTGGACAAAACTATGTATTTGTCTTATGAGTTGATTCTATTATCTTTGGATCATATGCTATTACATATTCTCCCTTAGCCCCTTCGGCCTTATTTCCATTCTTCAAATGTCTTTTAATTGCTTTCGCGACTAAGGATATATAATGATATGCTACGAGGCTTGTTTGGATCTTTACTGGTTCCCCATTCGTCGATCATGTTTAGGCCTTAGGCTTCGGTCATGATAACGATGGTATTAGAGTACTAGGTTGATAGATCCTCAGAGTCTAACACATTACGTCAATTAGAGTCCTATTCATGGTTGTGAAGCGCGCCATGACTCTGAATAGGAGGCTATGAGACGTTTTATGAAATATTTCCCTTCTTCATGTTCTAAGTTGTTTTATAGAGTTGTGGTAAGTTTTCCCCCTAACAATTATTCTTTGCTAAGCTAGATCATGCCTAATACTCAAGGAAGAAGGGCCCAAACTCCCAAGGAACAACCTACCAATGGTGGGCTCTGGGATGCTTTCATTATGCTTGTCCAAGTTATAGCCAATCAAGTCAATCAAGAGGCCCAAGCCCCTCATGCTACTACCCTAGGAGCTAGGGTAAGAGACTTCATGAGGATGAATCCTCCAGTTTTCTATGGGTCAAAGAGGAGGATGACCCATAAGAGTTCATTGATGAGTCTATAAAATCTTGAATATCATAGGTGTTTGGCCAAATGAAAAGGCAGAGTTAGGGGCATATTAACTCAAGGGGGTAGCCAAAATTTGGTATGATCAATGGAATGGGGAGAAGGGAAATGGTTATGTGATACTTTGGAAAGAGTTCAAATTGGCTTTTTTCAATCGGTTTTTCCCTCTTGAGCTTAGGGAAGCAAAGTTGGTGGAGTTTATGAACTTGAAACAAAGTGCTATGAGTGTGAGGAAGTATGCCCTTAGGTTTAATCAACTTTCAAATGATGCTCCTCATTTGGTGGCCGATCCTAGATCTAGTATGAATAAGTTTGTGATGAGGGTCTCCAATTTGGGGACTAAAAAATGCTGACCCGCTTTGCTAATTGGTGACATGGACTTGTCTCGGTTGATGACATATGCCGAACAAATGGAGGAAGAGAAATTGAGGAAGAGAAGAGATCATGAGGCCAAGAGGGCCCATTTTTAGTGTAAGTTCCGAAAGGGTGGCCGATCTCATCATGGCCAAGGGTCTTCTTATGATTCTAAGGTGGGCTTTGCTAATGATTTCCCAAGGGCCTGAGGTATTGAAGGTGTGGCTCCGAATGTTGGGTATCCAAGTGTGGTAAGGGTCATAGTGGCCCATGCTTGAGGTGCACTAACACTTGTTTTAGTTGTGGGGAGATGGGTTACAAAAAGTTTGAATGCCCTTGGTATCGTAACAAGGGTAAAGGTGGTAAAGTTGGTAAATAGGTTTTTCTATGGCATAATCATTTCTATACTCTTCAAGGGAGGCAAGAAGTGCCCGATGTTATTACTGGTAAGTTGAAGTTTCCTTGGCTTTGATATGTGTGCATTGTTTCACCGTGCACCATTGTTTCTCTCTTTATTCTTTTTGGTTGCTAGAAAGTCCAAAAGTGTTGATTAATGTTCATCTTGCATTAGGTTTTGCCTTGTGACTTGTTAGAGTTGGTGTGGTGGTTTGTCTTGTTGTACTTGGGATGGAATAGTTACATGCATGTTGTGTCTTCATGGAGATTGATGTATGTATGCATTAACTATGTTTATGGGTCTCTAGAATAGGGTCTTAAAGCCCTATCTTTATATGTTTATGGTGGTCTCTAGTAACGAGGTATTGAATTATGTAGAGCTTGTGAATTATTTGGGGGTAGTATTGCAAGTCTTAGAGGATGAGAGGTTGTTTACTAAAAGATGATAAGTGTGCTTTGTGAATAACAAGAAGGTGTTTAAAACTCTTTAAGCATTATGATATGAGTGTGCTTTAGTTCTTTTTTTTTGTAAGGCTAGCATTGTGGTTGGTGCTCTAACTAGATTGATTATGGGTAGCCTAGCATATGTGGATAATGGTGGCAAAGAGGAGACTAGTGAGGTCCATCGGTTAGCTAGGTTGGAAGTAGGTTGAGGGAAGTTGGGAATGGTAGTATAGTGTTCTTGATGGTTCTGAATCTTCTTGGGTTAAGAGGTCTAGATTAGACAACGCCTTGATTTCGTCTTATTAGAGTTAGAAGTTTTGGGTGAGAAGACGATAAAGTGGAGGTTGTCTCCTAAAGGGGAGATGGTGGCTATGGTACCAACTGGGTTAGGTGAATTTAAGTTTGACACTTGAGTTGAGGATTATGATTCCTTATAGGGTGTTGAGGGAGGTTGGTAAGGTTGCATAAGTTTGGGGATTTGGCGATGGATGTAGATACCCGGTTATTCATGCTTCTAGGTGAATGGAATTTGTTAGTGACTCTAGTGTTATTGAACTTTTTGAAGTTATGGGTTGAGAAGGAGGATAAGTTGGCTTGGAAGTAGGTCTTGATAGTCGTATTGGATGGATGAGTGGAGAGGTTGATTAATGAGCATATGAAGTTTGTCAAGGCCCTTTTGGAAGAGTTATCCATTGGTATGCATTTCTCGGGAAGCTAGTGAGGGCATGAAAAAGCAATACACGTAAATCTTTCATTCTATTTAAGCTTATGATGACATGTCAAGTCTTTTTTTATAATTCTGAGTCTCAAGTTTTTGCCCTTATGTCATTACATGCATTCATGTTCATGTTAATAAGATTATGAGAATTTTAATGTACATTTTGAAATTTCTTTGGAAATCATGTTTATATGCATTGTTGCATTCGTGTTTGAGCTAAAGTCTTGATGACTACTTTCCTTGTGTACATTTTCCTCATATTTGAGGATGAATGTTCCCAAGGGGGAGATATTATGATACCCAGTAACTCTATGCTCTTATGTATCCATGTTTCAAGCCTCATTTGGTCATGTTTGGGGTGTATTTGGTTCATGGGAGACTCCTAGCACCTAAACAAGTCCAATACTTACCTCCAAGTTGAGTTTTGGGTGTTATTTCATACAAGGGTCAACTTTGTACTAGCATAACTCTTAGCACATTTGGAACTGGGTGGCCCACGACATGTCAAATGAATGCCCTTTAAGTTAGCTTCGCAATGTAGTTGTTTAAACTCATTCTGAGGTCAGATGAAGGAGTTATGATCATTTTTGTGAGACCCTCCCATGCAGTGTTGTCACACGGACTGTTTGATGGCTAGTGTGGCCTTTGATGGGCCGCTCGGAGTAACTAGGGTTGGAAAAGGCCATTTTTGGCACTAAGGAAGGTGGAACAACCAGTGGTATGGGTTGTCTGGCTCACCATTTCCCATAGGGATGGCCACAATGTGTGCCAAAGGGAGCTTGTTGAAATTTGGGGAAATACGGCTAAGGGTAGTGCCACGGGCACCATAGACGGGCTGTGTAGAGTGGGACGACCCATGGCACTTGGATGTGTGGTGGACTGCAGAATGTTTTTTTATTTAAGTGAGGTTGAATGGACAAGCACATGGTCCGTGTGATGCCACACTGTCCGTGAAGTGGTCTATCAAAGTGATGAGACGTCAATTTTTTTCCAGGTTTCGCAACTTCCATTTCTTTTCACTAAGGCACTTCACATGGGCAATCCACACTACCCGTGGAGTGCCACACAGCCAGTGAAGTCTCCGGTGAGATGACACTTTGCTAACATTTCCATCCGTTCACTTATGACGTATTTGTAAATTTTAATTACTTTAATGCCCTTTTTAGATTTCCAATGCTATCTTAACATTCCCAAAAGATCTAAACAATATTTCAAGAGGTTCAAACTCATTTCTGTTATGTCAAATATAATCTCAATTCTCTTAAAAGCCTCTATCAATCCCCAATTCAATTTCAAGGAAACCGAAGAAGAAGGTTGGATTCAAAGATAATTTTCAAGCCTCCATTCTTCCCAATCTCAATTCCAAGCAACTCTAGACCTAAGGTATGTGGTGATTAAACTATTAGGTCCTTCCACCCATGGTGCCTAAACCATCTTTTAAGTAATATTACATGATTTAAAGTTGATTTTACATATGTGTCTTGTATATTGAAAACTTTACTGCATAGTGATTTTAGTTCATGAAAGTATGGTTGTTTTAGCATGTTTTGAGCTTCAAATCTTGGATCTAATGTTGGAATTGATGAAGGGTTCTGATATGAATATCTTGATGGTGTTGCAAGGTGTTGATTAAAGGTTTTACCATTGATTTCTTGCATGATTTCGTCTCTAAATTGTATACTCTTTTACCCCCATTACATACCACCAAAGTGTTTGATAAAATATCCGATTATGGTTTCTTGAGGAAGTGAAGGTTCAAAGCATGTCTTATGTTATGAATGATGTTATTATGATGAAAGAAAAGTATGTATATGACTCTATGATGATTATAAAAGGAAAGTACGTATATGATATTTCTCTATATAGTGTTGGATTGACCATAGCCAATTGAGGGGTATGCCTCAATCACCATGTGAGGTAGGGTATGACCATCCTCTAAGCTATCAAGGGGTTTGTACCTTGGTAAGCTATCAAGGGGTTTGTACCTTGGTAACCTATCAAGGGGTTTGTACCTTGGCACCAGGGTGATGGGGAAGCATCATCACTAACCTATCAAGGGGTTTGTACCCTGGTAACCTATCAAGGGGTTTGTACCTTGGCACCAGGATGATGGGGCGACATCATCACTAACCTATCAAGGGGTTTGTACATTGGCACCTAGGCGATGGGGTGGCATCATCACCAACCTACCAAGGGGTTTGTCTTTGGAAATCTAGCTTGGTATTTCTACACATATGCTATCCTATATAAGTATGAGTTACTTAAGCAAGTTTTACTTAAGTATTGATCATACATGCAATATTGTTATATTATGCCTATTGCCTATTGCCTATTGCTATGCATTTTGATTATGATGCCTATCTCTTGTAGCATTATATCCTACAAACTTAGTACATTTGAACGTACTAACACATACTCTTGCCTACATGATATCACCATGTAAGAACCAGAGTCTTTTTTGAGCATCCTCCTCCACGTGGCTAGTACGGACTTCTCAAGATAGTTGGTGAGTCCTCTATTCCGAGGACCTAGTTTGTGAACTCTTGAAATATGTAAGACGTTATTGTCCTTGATGTATTGATCTTGCTGACTATGAGGGTGAGCCTGGTTAGATGTTTTGGCCATCCCTCTTATCTATGTAGTAGAGGTGCCATTGGACAAAGCTATGTATTTATGCTATGAGTTGATTTTATTATCTCTTAATCCTATGCTATGACAAGTTCTCCCTTAGCCCCTTTGCTTTTATTTCCATTCTTCAAATGTCTTTTAATTTCTATCAGATCAAGGATGTGTAATGATATGCTACGAGGCTTGTTTGGGGTCCTTTTGGGTTCCCCATTCGCCAGTCATGTGTAGGCCCTAGGATTGGGTCGTGATATTTTTGCTCCTTCTACCTCAAGAGCACCTAGAACATGTGAAGAATACTAAGAACCCCAAATTTTCAACTTCTTCAAATGCCTCAAATTTTTAATAGTAGTGTCTCTTTGAGTTAGATCTTTCCATCAATCTAGGATGGAGCCAAAAATTCACTATTTTTTTGGCTTTGGGGTATGATGGAATAAAGCAAAATGACTCTTTAAACTGTCTGTACTTCTTTCAATTGTGAACCAGCAGTTAGTCAATGCAACTTTCGACGCTCATCATGGGTCATCTGTAAACAGTCGCGCTATGTTTTTAAACATTCGACCTTCCCTTACTCCGCAATGGGCGGGAGTCTTTGAGGCATCGGAGTAATGTTGTTTGTCTCTTTGAGTTAGATATTAAACCCAATATCATTTGAACTCTAATTTAACCTAACTAAACAACCTACTTAAAATTTCTTTAAAGTTTCAAAACTTCGACCTCCTTCAATGGTAGAATTTCCTTCATAACTCCAAGTCACTTGAAATTTTAAATAAAGTGTCACGTCCCAGGAGGTTACCCAAGATGTGGTCGGCACCCAGGGACTATTGCTAGTCCCCGAGTGAACCATTTTGCCTCATCACAATTATTCAATCAATAAATTCTACAAATCAGTGGAAGACATAAAAAATATAAATGCACACATCTATCATCTAGTCGAAAAATAATAATAATAATAATAATAATAATAATAATAATAATAAAAGGCTAGTACGAAGAACTAGCACACAATCTTAACAAAATCAACAGTCGACTCTAGTCTATGAAGCCTCTATCACTATCGCATGGTGCCTATGACAGACCCATGGTAGCCTCAATTAAAATAAAGCTAATAAATGTCTGATTCTAAAGCAAGATAAGAAAAGCATATGAATCCTCCAAAGTAAGAGAGGCTCACCAATCTGTTGAACGTTCAAGGTCCTCAACGATGCGTCTGCTGATGATCTCTATCCCTTGTATCTACATCATAAAAAGATGCAGCGGTGGATGACATCAATATATTTAGAATGTACAATATGTAAAATAGCTGAATGAAATCGAAGCAGGTAGAATAATATAGAAACAACAATCAACTCAGAGTAATAACAATCAACATGTCAAGTGTCTATCTGAAGAAAGAATAAAAAGTAGACAAATGACCCATCTAACTCATCAACACTCATCAATCAAATCAAAATCAACTCAGAATGACTCATCTCAATTCAGCTTAGCTCATCTCACCTCAGAGTACTCAGTTTGAGAACTTTCTGGGAGTTTATCTTATCCGACAGTATTCACTTATGAGCTAGTGATTATACAACAATCTCGCTAATGTTTTCACATATGTTCCATACTTGCTAGGTAGGGAACGAATCGAATCCTTTAGAGACCGGCCACCAGCAAATCAAACAAGTCCTCTATTGTTTCAGGGACTCTATCGAGAGGGAACCTCAATATAATGTAATGCGATGGTCCAAATCTTCACCTACACTTGGCTACATAGTTTGACGAGTGCGAGTTGTATTAAGTCTTACTCTTTCAGTGATAGATACTCCTTACAAGACTCAATGCTCATAAGACAATCAATTCCAATCAAACTATCTCAATCAGCCTTGTGAAGGCACTCATCATTCAATTAGTCTCATAGAGACTCTCATCATCTCATCAATCAACATCTTAATCAATAGCTCAAGGCTTAGAATAATCATTAGGAAATAATTGAATATACAAGTAATTATATTTCATTTGGAAAGACTCATGGACCATCAAATACTACCAACCTATCATCACTCTCCCACTAATAGTCACAATCTCTATCAACATTCTCAACTAAGGCTCTAGACTCAATCTCTATCTTCATTCATATATGCTTTCAAAATTATTATATAGGGTTATGCAATATCTTATGAATAATATCCAATTCAAGAAAGATAAGTTTATGATGATCATCAACATATGAAAATACATGTAAGTAATATAATTTTAAAGAAAATCTTCAAGAAACATTCAAGGATCATGTATATAGACTCATTACACTCTCAACTCTTCTACGACCATCTATGAGGCACATGAGAGAACAATCACATGCTTTTAGTTTAGCCTTATATACCTGGGATAAAGCTTTACCAATCAACCGTCAATCACTCTCCTTGAATTCTTCAATCTCACGTTCTTCTTTCTTCTCTCTCAAGCACTAACTTTCAAGTGTTTGTAAAAGGACTTAGAATGGGGTTTTAGACCCTATTTACGTATCAAAATGACCCAATTCGATCGTGTTTTGTGTTTAGGAGGGGTTGAGAATTGATCAGAATGCCCCTCATCTCGAAATTGCGAACTAGGTGCAGACATGTATATTTCTCTCCCAAAGTTTCCTGTCAAAAATATTTTTTAAAATAACATAGTTGTTTGTCCACATCCCTGACGCATTACGCCTTGGATTTGGAATTAATTAAAAAAAATTATCTTTTGACTTGGTTGCTCTAAAATCCGATCGAGACTATTTTCTCACTCAATTTTTTCATCCTGATCGCAAATTCGATCTTGGATTTTTCATCAGAGCTTGGAAAGGCGTGATATGCTCTTGATTCCATTCTAAGTGTATTTTGGTAATTTTACCGGGTGTTACACAAAGACTCAAAAAATACTAGAAAATGAACATCTAGTATCAAAAATAACATCAAAAATACTAGTAAGAAATGGATTATTAAATTTTTGGGACGAATTTGCATTTTTTGGAAATATTTTTCTACTATTTTGAGTCTATGTTAAAATAAATTTGAATTCAAGCTCCAAAGATATTGGGTTTTAGTATCTAACTCGAAGGGACGCTACTAATAAAATTTGTGGTGATTTTGTAAACAATTGAAGAACTTACTAGGTATATTTTGGTGTACTCGCCCTTACTATAGTTGATCTTGGAGTTTTCTTATCATTATCAGATTTGATCGGTGAAGCTCAGACTTTGAGATGCTGTTGTATCTTTGGGACTTCATATTTTATCATTTATATATCAAATTATGTATTATCCTTAAAATACGGCTTTGTATTTACTCGTATTAGTTAAAATCTCTTGTTCTCATGACTTCAAGTTTTGAGATTTAAATTAAGTGTTATGATTGCTTATTCCTTGATTTTATTTTCTTTAGTCGTAATTCGATTTTGGGTCGTGACACACTGATTCTCGAGTTCGCATGTCATTTGTATATGCTCGGGATTCATTTGGACTTCGATGCATTCAAAAGGACTATGTTATCACACCAAATTCGATGTTCTGAAATTCGTCGAAGTTTTCAAAAAGTGAGTCCCACTCCCAAGTGTTGTTTTTAACAAAAATTCACCTAGGGGCTTGGAATTAGTCCAAACGCCTCCAGAATCGAACAAAAGATCGTTCTAGACCAAACATGATGTTCTGGAGCTAACCGTGCTAACATAGTTTTCATCTCGATACAATTTTCAAGAATGCTGACAAAGGACAACCTTAGGCCAAATTTCAAATTAAACGTCATGCTTCTATCCTAAAATGATTTAAACTCAAACTGAAAGCCCCGAGACTCGGGTTGTTCATGGTTCAAATGATTTAACCTCACACTGAAAGCCCCAAGACTCAAGTCGTTCATGCTTCTATCCTAAAATGACTATTTTAGAGCTAATAGAACTATCAAAATTTTATCCTTAGGTCGTTTACCAAAAAACTTTTTATAAAGTCAACTTGTTAAGGTACAAAGGACTCAAACTATGAGAAACAACACAAAATCCAAATGAACGACCAGCTGACTAAATTGTTAGTGCCAACAAGTCATTAATGACTTGGGGTTGCTATATGAATACTCTAACCGATGAAAAGAAAGTAATATCAAGAAAATTACAACAAGGGTCATTATAGTTGTAGAGATTTATTATTCATATATTAATTATTCCACCTTCTATCCTGCATAAAATTCTAGAGAGATTCTCTCATAGTTTATACATAGATTTTCACATAACTTATACATATATTAGTTATGCAAGTTTTAAAATTTTCAACCAAATGTCCTAGTATTTTTATAATTAATTATTTATTTCTTATTTACGTACCAAATGTTGTATAAATTATACAAAACATAATATA
>JAOTQJ010143107.1:0-36361 GCA_025642045.1 Solanum sejunctum
AGGTTGCCTTGATCTGATTCTTCTATCTCTATTGTGGATTGTTACTGTCATTCAGGTTTGCATTACCATTTTACATACCCTTTACCGCTTTATATACTCGGTACATTTATCGTATTGACCCCCTTATGTGGGGGCTGCATTTCATGCCCGCAGGTACCGACGCACAGGTGAGAGACCCTTCATATTAGGATCCTTGTTTGTCGTTGAAGCGCCCCTTTTGGTTCAGGAGCTTTTGGGTAGCCTCTTATATTTCTATCATTGTAAATATATTGAAAAATGTGTATCATTCAGTACTTTTGTCTAGAGGTCTCTGGTTACTTGTGGGTTGCGAGTGTGTTGTATGATTTTGTATACTGGATCAGGCAGTGGGATCGCATTGTCTATTTATTCGAGTGACATGCTTATTAGGTGGCAGGACCACAGCGGTGACCTTGTCGGCCCGCATATATATATATATATACATATGTACTACTGTCTGGGAAGCTGCTAGATCTTTTTTTGCAGGTGCGGTTAGTCAATAAAATAGAGGAAACTCTGTCGAAATTTCTGTAGAATTTTGGGCTAGGTTATAAAGGAATTTGGTTTAGTTTGTGTTCAGGTGCCCCTATCAGGCACTGGTCATGACCCCAGGGTGGGGTATGATAGAGGTGCCGGGTGATAATATTAAGGTTGACCTTAGTAAGACGAGGGTGATTAGAGTTGGCCTAGACCTTTGAATCTATAGAATATTAGGAGCTTCTTGGGCTTAGCGAGCTTTTACTAGAGTTTATGAATAGGTTATCTTCTATCGTTTCTCCTATGACTTAGTTAACCCTAAGTAAGGCCAATGTTTTCACCATCGTTTTATGTAAGGTGATTTGATAGGTCTAGGAGTTTCTATTTCTTTTGTTATTCCTTTGTATTAGTGGGATTCATGTGTGTATGTATATGTCCTAGATGATTACGTGAGTCTATTGTGGCTAGTAGGGGTCTATAAAGGTTTCCCTATGTTTTTATTGCGTAGAGTCTTGCGTTGTGACTTTGGTTGACCTTAGCTGGGTATGTAGGGGTCTTGAGGTTGTTTGGCTATTTGCATAGCATACTTTCGATGAATGTAGGTCCCATAAGGTTATAATAGGATGGGTAGGGATAGTCAATCCATTTTGTCAACTACAATTGGTTAGTCACTTCTCTAAGGTTGATTTGAGGTTCGAGTTTTGTTCCCAAGTGTAGATAAGGATAGGTGATATCCCTAAGTATCTTTTTCAGGTTATGAGTGAGCATTTGAATATTAGTGGAGTGTTTTGTAGGTTTATGCACCAGTGGTGTGTGTGGGTTTCTTGAATAGGGTCGTAAAACCCTACCTTGATATGCTTGTGGTGGTCTTTAGTTATGAGGTATTGATTTGTTTAGAGCTTGTGAATCATTTGGGGGAGGGGTAGTGTTGCAAGTCTTGGAGGATGAGAGGATGTTGATAAATATGATAGGTATGTGTTTTGCATAGCAAGAAGGTCGTTAGTGTTCCTTAAGGATTATGAATTAGTGTGCATTATTTTTCTCTGGTAAGGCTAACGTTGTGGTCTGTGCTCTAGGTAGCCTAGCTTGTGTTGATGATGGTGGCAAAGAGGAGACTAGTTAGGTCCATCGATTGGTTAGATTAGGAGTTAGGTTGAGGAAATTGAGCAAGGTTGTGTAGCATTCTTGATGGTTCCAAATCTTCTTAAATTAAGAGGTACAAATTAGGCAAGGCCTTGATTCCGCCATATTAGAGTTGGAAGTTTTGGGTGAGAAGATGATAGAGTGGAGGTTGTCTCCCAAGGGAAAGATGGTGGTTATGGTACCAAGTAGATTAGGCATATTGAAGGTTGACAATTGTGTTGAGGATTATGAGTCCTTATACAGTGTAGAGGGAGGTTGGTAAGGTTGAATAAGTTTGGGGATTTCCTATGGATGTAGATATGGTTCGTCCGGTTCTTCATGCTTCTATTTGGATGAAGAACCTGTAGCACTCTATGAAATTGTGGGTGAAGTGGAGGATAAGTTGGCTCAGAAGGAGGTCCCGGTAGACGTATTAGATGGATGAGTGGGGAAGTTGATTATTGAGGGCGTCGTGTTTGTCAAGGCCCATTGAGAGAATCGTCAAATAAAAAGTATCTCTCAGGGAGCTGGAATGGACATGGAGGAGCAATATTCATACTTCTTTCATTTTATTCAAGCTTATGATAACATGTCAAGTCCTTTTCATTATTCCAAGGCTTATTTTCAGCCCCTATGTCATTTGCATGCATCCATGTTTATAACGATGATTTTTGACATTTATGTTGATATTTTGAAAATGATGTTTTAAATGTATTGTTGCATTCTTGTTGGGGCTGATTCATTCATGATTTCTCTTCTTATATACGTTTCTTTGACATTCGGGGATGAATGTTTCCTTGAAAGTGAATCTTAATTTTCATATATCTCAAAATTAGTATGTTATTTTAGAAATTTGACATCATATTCTTGTTCAGGGGTCAAATGTATGGGGAAAATGGTCTAACTCCGACTTTAGAGCGAACAATTCAGAATTTTAAATTTTAAACTTTTGATTTCTAGTAGCTAGTTTGCGTCAGTAGCATGACGCGCACTAGGCTTATTTTGTGCCTGTGATTTCATTTTTAACCAAGACTTTTAAGTCTTAGACCTAAGTCTTCCCACACGAGAAAGCACTTATATTTAGCAATATTTTACCCTCATATCAGCCAAGACATTTCCAAATACTCACTCAAATCCTTAGTCTTATATTTCTCTCAAGATTCAAGACACAAAGCCTTATCTGGATTTCAAGATTCTCCTTCAAGCTTCAAGTCTCCATCTCCAATCCTCACTAAGAGTTTCCTCAAACCTAAGGGATGTAAGTTTTAGCCATTGGGTACTTCCACCCATGGTGCCCTAATGTCCTTTTTACTCAATTTGAATGATTTAATGTTTATTTTACAAATGGGTTTACTAGTATGAACATGTCCATGAACTATGTTAAAGCTACATAAAATTGTGATTATTTTGCAATATTTTGAGCTATAAATCTTGGATCTATTGTATAGTTTGATGAGGGCTTTTGATGTATATTACTTGAGGGTATTGCAAGATGTTGATTGGTGGTTTTACAATGGATTTTATTGCATGATTTCATCTCTAAGTTGCATGGTCTTGTACCCCCATTACACACCTGCCAAGTGTTTGATAAAATATCCGGATATGGTTTCTTGATGAATTGAAGGTCCAACGCATGGGACATGATATAACTGATGTTATTATGATGAAATAAGCTTATGGATATGATATAATCTATGCAAAGTGTTAGATTAAACCATGCTCTATCGGGGAGGGGGGTGTCTAAGTGCATGGATAACCTAGTTGAGGGGTTAGTATCTCAAAGACTAGGGTGATAGGTGCAATTATCACTAACCTTGATGAGGAGTTTGTACCTTGCACACTATGGTGATAGGTTCAATTATCACTAACCTTGATAAGGGGTTTGTACCTTGCATACCAAGGTGATAGGTGCAATTATCACTAGCCTTGATGATGGGTTTGTACCTCACATACCAGGGTGATAAATGCAATTATCGCTAATTTTAATGAGGGGTTTGTACCTCACACATCCGGGTGATGGGTGATATGATCACTAACATACCAAGGGGCTTGTATTTTGGAAATCTAACTTTGTCTCTTCTACACATATGATATCCTATATTTGCATGCATTTACTTAAACATGTTTTGCTTATGCATTGATTATTAATGTTGTATTGTTTTATTATGTCTATTGCCTATTCTTATGTATTTTGATTATGATACCTATCTCTTGTTAAATCGTCCTACATACTTACTACATTCGAATGTACTAACGCATATTTGTGCCCATAGGTTATTAACATGTAAGAATCAAAGTCCAAATTGATCCTCCTCCTCCTCTATGTGGCTAGTTTGGTGCTACTCAATCTAGTTGGTAAGTCCTCGACTTCGGGGACCCTAGTCTATGTTTCTCTTATTAAGTATGGAAACACTCTTCTTATGTTCTTTTTGAATATGAGGGTGAGCCCGATTGCTTTGTCCTGGCCCTTTCTCCTATCTATTTTTAAAGGTGTTGTTGGAAAAGTTTTGTATTATGCTTGATCTTGACTTATCTATGGTATTTAAGCATTACTCTCTTTCTCTATCTCTCCCTTAGTCCTACTTTCCCTTGTATATGCTTATTCATTATTATTATTTTAATTGCTTCTGAGATCACGGATGTGTAATGATATGCTATAAGGCTTGCTTGGGGTTGCTTTGGGTTCCCCATTCGCTAGTCAATTCTACGCCCTAGGCTTGGGCCATGACAACCAAGGCAGTGCCTTAGTGGAATTTTGTGCCCAGTTTTGACTTCTGTCCAAGACTTTTAAGTCTTAGGCCTAAGTGTTCCCAAACGTGAAAATACCTATATTTAGTCAATTCTCACCCTCATATCATTCTAAACATTCCATAATACTTATTCAAACACTTAACCAAATATTTTACACCTAAACACAAGTCTCAAAACTCATCCGGATCTCAAAGTTCTCATTCAATCTTCAAGTCTCCATCTCCAATCTTCATCAAGTCAATCTCCAAAGCTAAGGTTTGTCATTTTCTTTCATGGGTTCCTTTTACAAATGATGCCCAAGCTTCTTTTTTCTCAAAAATATCATGATTTAAAGATGATTTACTTACAGATCTTATTTATTATGAAATTAACTGCACACTATGTTAGGGTTTATGAAATAGTGACTGTTCTAGCATGTTTTGAGCTATGAATCTATGACCTAATATGAGATTTGATGAAGTATTTTGATGTATGTTTTTTGAGGGTGTTACCACTTACATATTGATGGTTTTACACTAATTTTCCTGGCATGATTTCACTGTTAAATTGCATAGTCTAATACTAGCATTACACACCCCTAAGTGTTTGATAAAAGATTTGGTTATGGTTTCTTGAGGAATTGAAGGTCCAATGTATATCTTGTGAGTTGAATGGCTATATGATGATGAAATGATAATGAAAGGAATGTATGTATATGATGGTTAGCTGACAATCAGAGGAATATATTTATATGATGATGAGGAGGAAAGGAATCTATTTATATGATGATGAAAGAAGTATATACATAAATGACAATGAAAGGAGTATATATGTATATGATATTATTTCTATAGTGTTGGGGAAGACCAAGCCTCACTCGGGAGGTTGTAGGCTCGGGTTACCTTGTTGAGTGATTTGTACCTCAAACACCTCGCTCAGAAGATGGCAGGACCATGTAACGTTGTTAGGGGCTTGTACCTATCAACCTTATTGGAACTTTGTCCTCAACAACCCTGTTGGGGGTTTGTACTCAACAACCTTGTTAGGGGGTTTGTACTCAATCATCCTTTTTGGGGTGTTTGTACTCTATCAACTAGGGGTTTGTAAGTTATGCTCCTCTCTAAGGTAGTGGTAGGAATTGGATTGCACTATAACAGTCACTACCTATACTCGTATTATGCTCTATGTAAGCATGTTTTAGTTAAGCATCACTCATACATAACATACTCCTATAAGCTTATTTATTGCCTATGTTATGTATTTCGATTATGGTGCTTATCACTTGTTGCATTCCATCTTACATATGTGTACATTCAAACGTACTAATGCATACTCTATGCCTACATGATGTCATCACGTAGGAACCAAATACATACTTGAGTATCCTTCTCCATGTTGCTAGCACGATATCACTCAACTTGTTGGTGAGTCCTCCACTCTGGGAACGAAGTTTATGATCTCTATCTATGTTCTAAGAATATCTTTCTTTTATATATGTATTAATTATGAGGTAGGCCCATTTGCTTGTGTTGGCCCCCACTCTTATCTATGTAGTAGAGGTGTGGTTGTACATGTTATATATTTAGCTATGAGCCTTGACTCTCTTATTTCCTAATGTTATGATATGGAAGTTTATCCTCGGCCCCAAATCCCCTTGTTTAAGCTTATCTCTTATTGTAATTTTAATTTCTTCCACGACCAAGGATGTGTATATGAAGCTTATTTGGGGTCCCTTTGGGTTCCCAAGTTGCCGGTCACATCTAGGCCCTAGTCTTGGGTCATAAAAAAGATGGTCATAGCACTAGGTTGTTAGATCCTCGGAGGCTGACACATCACATTGATTAGAGTCCTATTCATGGTTGTGTCATGCACCACAACTATGAGTAGGAAGCTTTGAGACGTTTTAGGAAATATTTCCCATTTTCATGTTCTAAGTCGTACTATAAAGTTGAAGTAAGTTTTCCCCCCCTAACGATTGTTTATTTCTATTTTAGATCATGCCTAACAAAAAAGGAAGACGAGCCATCACACTCGAGGAGCAATTGGCCAATGAAGAGCTTCTAGATGCTCTCACTTTACTTGAACAAGTTGTGGCTAATCAAGTCAATCAAGGGGCGCAAGTCCCTCATGCTCCAACACCAGCTTCTCATGTGAGATACTTCATGAGAATGAATGACTCGAAATTCTATGGGTCCAAGGTAGATGAGTAACCTTAAGAGATCATTGATAAGGTCTATAAGATATTGGATATCATAGGTGTGAGACCAAAATATATGGTGGAGTTGGTGGCCTACCAACTCAAGGGGGTTGCACAAATTTGGTATAACCAATGGAAGGAAGAGAAGGAAGTCAGCTATATGGTGCTTTAGCAAGAGCTCAAGGTAGCTATTCTTAATTGGTCTTCCCTCTTGAGCTTAGGGAAGCTAAATTGGTGGTGTTTATAAATTTTATATAAAGGTCTATGAGTGTGAGTAGTATGCCCTCATGTTCAACCAATTTTCAAAGTTTGCTTCTTACTTGTTTGCTGACCAAAGGTCTAGAATGAACAAGTTCATGATGGGTGTGTCCGACTTAGTGTGTGAAGAATATTGGTTCGCTATGTTGATTGGTGATGTGGACCTGTCCCATTTGATGACCTATGCTAAAGAAATGGAAGATGAGAAATTGAGGAAGAGAAGGTGTCATGGGGCCAAGAGAGCTCATTTTGAGGGTAAGTTCCAAATGGGTGGCCGATTCCATCAAGGCCAAGGGTCTTCTCATGCATCTCAAAAGAGGGTTGCCAAAGATTTTCCAAGGGCCCAAGGTGTTAGGGGTGTGGTTCCTAATGGTAGGTGTCCAAAATGTGGTAGGGGTCATAGTGGCCCATGCTTGAGGGATAAAAATACTTACTATGATTATGGGGAAGTTGGGCATTAGGTAATGGATTGCCTTTGAAATCGCAACAAGGGTAAGGAGGTTCATTCAAAAAGTGCTAATGCGGTTCCTTTGGTAAGAGCTAGTTGACAAGATAGTGCCTCAAGGCATAATCTCTTTTATATTTTGCATGAGAGGCAAGGGGTTGATGAGATCCCCGACGTTATTACTGGCATACTAAAATCTTTGATTTTGATATGTATGCATTGATTGATCTCTGTGCCACTCTTTCTTTTGTTACCCCTTTTGTTACCATAAACTCTCATGTTTAGCCCAATTTTTTGCATAAATAAAATAAGGTGTAAACTACTATCGGTGCATCTATTATTACTAGAAAAGTCTATAAAGGTTGTGCTATTTGCATCTCGGATGAAATATTATGTTGTGATCTTGTTGAGTTGGACATGGTTGATTTTGATGTTATTCATAGGATGGATTGGTTGCATGCGTACTATGCTTCTATTGATTGTAGAACCCATGGGGTCAAATTAAAATTCCCAAATGAACCCGTCCTTAAGTGGGAGAGTTAGGATATGGTGGTTTGTGGCATTAAAGTCCGTAATTGATCTCTTAGGAGTGTCTTTCTCATCTTGTGAGGGTTAAGGATGTAGAGACTAAATTCCTTCTCATAGAGTCAATTTCGGTTGTAAATGAGTTTCTTCATGTCTTTCCAAATAGCCTTGCCGGTGTTTCTCTTGAAAGGGAAATAGACTTTCGTATAGACCTACTTCCTAATACTCAACCTATTTCTATTCCCTTTTTCCATATGGACTCAGAAGAATTGCAAGTATTGAAGGAACAATTGAGGGACTTGTTGGATAAGGGTTTTATTAGGCCTAGCCAATCCCCTTTGGGTGCACCAGTGTTGTTTGTGAAGAAGTAGGATGGGTATCTTAGAATGTGAATTGACTACTAGCAACTTAATAGGATCACCATCAAGAATAGGTATGAAGAATTGATGATTTGTCTGACCAATTACAAGGGGCTACACAGTTCTCTAAGATTGATCTTCGGTCTGGGTATCACCAAGTGAAGGTGAGGGAGTGTGACATTCCCAAGATGGCCTTTTGGACTAGGTACGGGCATAATGAATTTATAGTTATGTCTTTGTGGTGGACCAATGTACCAACCATCTTCATGGATCTTATGAATAGGGTCTTCAAATCCTACCTCGATTCGTTTATTGTTGTATTCATTGATGATATTTTGATATATTCTTGTGGTGAGGAGGAACATATGGATCATTTAAGGGTTATGTTGCAAAGATTGAGGGAAGAGAAGCTACATACTAAGTATGAGAAGTGTGGATTTTGGTTTAAGTAGGTTGCCTTCCTAGGATATGTGGTGTTGGGGGATGGTATTAAGGTGGATTCTAAGAAGACCAATGTGATTAGAAATTTGCCTATACCATTGACTCTGTCGGATATTAGGAGCTTCTTAGTCTTAGCGGGCTACTGTTGGAGCTTTGTGAATGGGTTCTCTTTTATTGCTTCCCCTGTTACAAAATTGACTCAAAAGAAGGCTAAGTTTGTATGGACCGATGAGTGTGAAAGGAGCTTCCAAACATTGAGGGATAAGCTTGTGTCTGCTCCTATATTGTCCCTATTAGATTGGCCGTTGTGGTATTTCCTTTAAAGATTTGGTTTCATTATTTTTATGGGGCACATATTGATATATTCACCAATCATAAGATCCTCTAATATGTATTCTCCCCAAAAGACCTCAACTTGAGGCAAAGAAGGTGACTAAAACTTCTTAAGGACAACGATATGAGTGTACATTATCATCTCAATAAGCAAAATGTTGTGGTGGATGCCTATAATAGGGTATCTATGTGTAGCCTAGCTCATGTTAATGGTGGTGATAAAGAGGTGGCTAGGGAGGTGCATCGGTTGGGTAGATTGGGAGTTAGCTTGGAATTGGTAATGGTGGTGTGGTTGTTGTTAATGGTTCTAAGTCTTCCTTGGTTGACAAGGTGATAGAAAAACAAGATATTGATCCCTCCTTGTTAGAATTGAAGACCTTGGTGAAAGAGGGCAAGGTAGAGGTTTTCTCCCAAAGGAAAGATGGTGCCCTTAGGTACCAAGGTAGGTTTTATGTACCTTGTGTTGATGGCTTAATAGAAAAGATCCTTGATGAGGCCCATAACTCTTTTCATTATATCCACCCGGGTTTCACCAGAATGTATAGAGATTTGAGGGATGTGTATTGGTGGGGAGGCATGAAGGGGGACATTGCCAAATTCATTTTTAGTTGTCATAGTTGTCAACATGTCAAAGCTAAACATCAAAGGCCAGATGGCCTAACCCAATACATAGAGGTTCCTACTTGGAAGTGGGAAGAGATTGATATGAATTTTGTGGTTTGGTTGCCCAAGACTAGAAAAGGTCTTGATTCCATTTGGGTTGTGATTAATAGGATGAAAAATTGGCTCACTTTTAACTAGTTAAGACCACATATGGGGCTGAAGATTATGCAAGGTTGTATATTCATGACTTGGTGATGTTGCATAGGGTTCCTTTGTCCATCATATTGAATTATGGTGCTAAATTTACTTTTGGGGGTCCTTTCAAAGGGGTGTTGGTACAAGATTTAAACTTACTATGGCCTTTCACCCTCAAATAAGTGACCAAGCCTAAAGTACTATCCAAACACTTGAGGATATGCTTAGGGCTTATGTATTGTAGCTTAAAGGTAGTTAGGATGATAATCTTCGATCGATTTAGTTTGCCTATAATAATACATATCATTCTAGCATTTATATGACTCCTTTTAGGCTCTCTATGGTAGACATTGTGGATCATTGATTAGTTGGTTTGAGGTTCTTAAGGTATCTTTATTGGGACTAGATCTAGTTATGGAGGCTCTTGTGAAGGTTAGGATGATTAGAGAAAGTTTGAAGACATCCCAAAGTCTCCAAAAGTCCTATGCCGATGTGAGAAGAAGGGATCATGAATTCCAAGTTGATTATTGGGTCTATTTGAAGGTGTTACCCATGAAGGGGTGGGGTTTATTTTGGTAAGAAGGGCATATTGACCCCAAGATATATTGGTCCTTATAGGGTAATTAGGAAATTTGGCAAGGTAGCTTATGAGTTGGAATTACCTAGTGAGATGGATTTGGTTTATCCGGTCTTTCATGTGTCCATGTTGAGGAAATATGTGGGAGACCCTAATGTTATTGTACCTCTTGATGTTGTTGGTATTGTTGAAGATAATTTGACATATGAAGAGGTTCTGGTTCAGATTTTGGATAGACAAGTGAAGATATTGAGGAAAAAAATATGGCTTCCATTAAAGTAGTTTGGAAGAATCAACAAGTTGAAAGTGCTACTTGGGAGGCCGAAGCACACATGCAAAAGCGATATCCTTACCTTTTCCACTCCATTCAAGCCAAAGATTCAAGTGCATTGTTTCATCCTTATGTGGACTAAAATTGTCATGTTTACGTCTCTCATATACATTTCTTTAACAATAGGGGATGAATGTTCCCAAGGGGAAGATATAGAAATGACCCCAAAAAGTGATCGAAAATGTGCCTCAGAAGTGTCTAGAATCGCAATTTCCATATATCTCAAATTCGTGCACGATATCAAAAATCTGACTTCATATTCTTTATCAGGGTTTGAATTGTGTGGAAAGTAGGTCTAACCCTGATTTAAAATTAATGATTGGCAATTTCAATTTTCCAAAAATGCAAATTCTAATAAGGTTTTCGTGTCCCTGCCATGATTTGCTAAGGGCTCACCTCAGTGTAATTTTCTACCCTATTTTGACTTCGGTCTAAGACTTTTAAGTCTTGGGCCTGAGTTTTCCCCAACATGAAAATACCTATCCTTAGCCATTTTAATCCTCATATCATTCTAAACATTCCCCAATACTCATTCAAACACTTAGCCAAAAATTTTACTTCTAAACTTAAGTCTCAAAACTCATCCTGATCTCAAGGTTTTCATTAAAGCTTCAAGTCTCTATCTCCAATCTTCATCAAGTCAATCTCTAAATCTAAGGTATGTAGGTTTCTTTCATGGGTACCTTTGACCCATGATGCCCAAGTTTCCTTTTACTCAATATTGCATGATTTAAAGATGATATACTTATAGGTCTTATTTATTATGAAATTCACAGTACACTATGTTGGGATTTATGAAATTGTGACTGTTTTAGCATGTTTCGGGATATGAATCTAAGAAATAATGTGAGATTTGATGAAGGGTTTTGATGTATATTGTTTGAGGGTGTTACCAAGTATCTATTGATGGTTTCACACTGATTTTTTTAGCATAATTTCACTTTTGAATATCATGGTTTTGTACTAGCATTACACACCCTCTAATTATTTGATAAATCATCCATTTGTGATTTCTTGAGGAACTGAAGGATCAATGCATGCCTTGTAAGTTGAATGACTTATGATGATCAAAGGAATATATGTGCATGATTGCTATATGACAATGAAAGGAATGCATATGTATGATGATGATAGGAAAGTAAGCATGTATATGATGATGAAAGGAGTATATATGTATATGATATTATTTCTATAGTGTTGGGGATGACCAAGCCTCACTTGGGAGATTGTAGGCCTGAGTAACCTTGTTGAGCGGTTTGTACCTCAGTCGCCTCGCTCGGGAGGTGGTAGGCTTGTGTAACCTTATTGGGGGTTTGTACCTATCAAACCTTGTTGGGGTTTGTACTCAACAGCCTTGTTGGGGATTTGTACTCAATAACCTTTTTTGGGGGTTTGTACTCCATCAACCTCATGAAGGGGTTTGTACCTCATGTGCCTCTCTAAGGAGGTGGTAGGCTTTAGATTATACTATAAAGCCCATACCTTACACTCATAGTATGTTGTATGTGAGTATGTTTTCACTTAAGCATCACTCATACACGCCATACTGCCATAAGGTTATTTAATGCCTATGTTATGCGTTTCATTTGTGGTGCTTATCACTTGTTGTATTACATCCTATATACTTAGTGCATTCAAATGTACTAACACGTACTCTATGCCTAGTTGATATCACCATGTAGGACCCAGATCCCTCTTGATTATCCTCCTCAACGTGTCTAGTACTATATCACTCAAGTCTATTGGTGAGTCCTCCACTAGGGGGACGAAGTTTATAATCTCTTTCTATGTTCTAAGGCTATGTTTCTTTTATATATGTATTGACTATAAGGGTGGACCCGATTACTTATCTTGGCCCCCACTCTTATCTATGTAGTAGAGGTGTTAGTGGATATGTTATGTATCTATGCTATGAGCCTTGAATCTCTTGTTTCTTCATGTTATGATATGGAAGTTTATCCTTAGCCCCAATTCCCCTTGTTTATGCTTATCTCTAATTGTCATTTTAATTGCTTTCGCATCCAAGGATGTGTAATGATATGCTATGAGTCTTGTTTGGGCTCCCTACGGGTTCCCCATTCGCCAGTCATGTCAAGGTATTAGTCTTAGCCCGTGACATGTAAATTATATCAAAACATCACAATAGTTCAAAACCTCAAGTATCCTTAATAAGGCATTTTGGTAAACACTTGGCAGGTGTGTATTGCTAGTGTAAGAATATGCAATTCGAGATTGAAATCATGTAAGTAAATCTAATGTAAAACTATCAATAAATACTTGGTAACATCTTTAAGCAATATACATCAAAATCCTTCATCAAATCTCATAGTAGATCTTAGATCCATAGCTCAAAACATGTTAAAACAATCATATTTTCACAAACCCCAGCATAGTGTGCAGTGAAATTCATAATAAGGAAGACCACGAGTAAATCAAATTTAAATCATTCGAATTTAAGTATAAGGAATATTGGACATCATGGGCAAACGGAACCCATAAGGAACCCACATACATTGGCTTTGGAGAATGATTGATGAAGATTGAAAATGGAGACTTGAAGCTTGATTGAATTCCTTGAATCCCGAAGTGAGTTTGGAACCCTTAATTTTTAGTGAAATAATAGTCTAAGTGTTTTAGTGAGTATTGGGGAATCTCATGAATAATATAAAAGTAAAATATGTCTAAGTATAGGTATTGTTTTCATATGGGAATACTTAGGCCCAAGACCAAAAATCTTAGATCGAGCTTGAAAAACTGGATTGAAAAATGTACTGAGGCGTGTTGCACCTGTATCGCAGATTCCTCACTGGAATTTGACACTTTGAAATTGAAATTGTGGTTTGTTTGCTCTAAAATTGGGATTAGACCTTTTTCACACTAATTTGACTCCTTGAACAAGTATATGAAGTTGGATTTTTGATATTATACATGCATTTTGAGATATATGGAAATTACAATTCTGGGCACTTTCGAGGCACATTTTAGGGCACTTTTTGGGGTCGTTTCAATATCTCCCCCTTCGAAATATTTATCCCCAAATGTCAAAGAAATGTACATAAAAAGAGGGATCATGAAAAAATCATCCCCATCAAGAATGCATCAATACAGTTAAAATGGCATTTTCAAAATCTCAACATAAATATCAAAAATCATCATGAACTTGTCAACATAAACATGAACACATGCTCATGACACAAGGGCTGAATCATAAGACCTGAAATCACAAAAAGAAGGATTTGACATGTTATCATAAGCTTGAATGGATGAAAGAGGTACAAATTTCACTTTTCCATGCCCGCTCTGACTCCTCATGAGGCACTTTCGACTTAACGATTCTTCCAAATAGCCTTGACGAACACTAAACCCTTATCAATCAACTTCTTCAACCCTTCCATCCAATATATCCACTAGGGTATTCTTATAAGTCAACTTATCCTCCACGACAATCGCAAATCTCAAGGAGTTCTATAGCGCCAAATTCACTAACATATCCCTCCAAACTAGAAGTATAAAGAACCAGATGAACCATAATCACATCCCTAGGTAATTCTAATCTTTATGCAACCTCAGCAATCTTCCTTTACACTCTATAAGGTCTCACAACCGTAAACCCATTTGTCAACCTTAAACACACATAGCCCACTCAGCACCATAAACCACCATCTCTTCTTTGGGTGACAACCTCCACTCTACCCACCTTCACGAAAAACCTCCAACTCTAATAAGGCTGAAACAAGGCCTTGCTTAATCTAGACCCCTTCAACGAAAGGACATTTAGAACCATCAAGAATGCTACACTACCATAGTCAACCTCTTCCAACCTAATTGTCACCTCTTGCCACCATCATCAACATGTGCTAGGCTACCCATAGACATCCTACATAGACATCCTACTTAAAGCATCAACCACAACATTAGACTCACCAAGGAAAAATGAACACTTATATCATAATCCTTAAGGAGTTCTAACCAACCACTTGTTATCCTCAACTCACACCTATAATATTTAGAAACCAAACTGTCATCCCCCACGACTTACAACACTATCCCCAAAGGATTCACAAGCTCTAAATAAATCAATGCTCCACCATTAGGGGTCACCTCAAATACACTAAGGTAGGGTGTTAAGACCATATTTATGAAACCCATAAATATAGCTGATGCATAAACAACCAAGCCACTCCACCATTACTAATGTTCTCTCCTAGCCTAAAAGGACACCAAGGAACATCACATACCCTCATCCTCAATAAGGGAAAAACACAAACAATAATTCAATCTTAAAGAAGTGACTAGCCCGTTGTGGTTGACCAAATCAATAGTCTATCCTTATCCATCATATTACAATCTTACGGGTCCTACACTTATTGCAAGCATGATATACATGTAGCCAAGCCACCTCAAGATCTCTAATCCATCAAACCAAATTCAACCAAGATCACAAGATAAGACTTTATGCAATAAGAACATAAAAAAACTCTTATAAGCCTTTCTAGCACTAACAGACCCACATAACCAAATCTTACTAGCAATAAAGGAATAATTAAAGAAATACTGAATCCTGGAACCATAAAAACATGCATAGAAAGATCATGGAATACCTCTAGCTTACCTGTAGCATCATCGAGCACCCCATCCCCTCCTTGCCTTCATTGAAGAGCATAAAATCTATTTTGCCAAGGAGGATCCCCTAGGCCTTGAGGGAGACAATATTTACTTTTGGTTTGAGCATGAGGACATTCAAGAACTCGGTGACCCATTTCACACATCCAAAGCAAGCACTAGAGTTCCTCTAAAATAGACCATAATGTTTCCTACACGTAGGGCACCTGGGCTTGGGACCTCCCTAAAACCACCTTGTTGTGTTGGGTTATCATTACAATACCTTCCATTAAATGCATTGGAAGACCCTTGGCCTTGATGAAACCGAGCATCCTTGGGACTTTGGAACTTACCATAAGTACGGGCCCTCTCTACTCCTCCTCTTCCTCAACTTTTCCCTTTGCAATTGCTTGGCAATGTCATCAAGCGGGATAAATCCATGTCTCTAATTAGCATAGCAGACCAGCACTCGTTATTCACCAAATCAGACACACCCATCACGAACTTGATCATTCTAGACCTTGGGTCGACAACCAATTATGGAGCATATTTACAGAGTTGGTTGAACTTAAGGGCATACTACCTAAAACTCAAATATCCTATTCTCAAGCTCATAAACTCCATCATCTCTAAGCTCAAGTAGGAAGAACCGATTAAGAAAGGCTACTTGGAACCCCTCCCATAGAACTACATCGTTAACCCCCTTCTCATCTTTCCATTGTGTGAACCATATTTATGCCTCCTCTTTGAGTTGGTAAGACAACAACTTTGCCTTCTCTTTTGGACTCACCCCAAAAATAGATAGCACCTTGTATACTTCATCATAGAACCCTTTAGGGTTCTTATCAACCTTTGACCTATAGAATTCTTGTGGGTTCATCCTCATGATGTCTTTCACCCGAGATGTCGGAGTAAGAGCATGAGGGGATTGGGCCCTTTGAGTATCTTGATTAGCCACAACTTAGGTAAGCATATTGAGAGCATCCAGGAACTCTTCATTAGACGGTTGCCCCTCGGGTATGTGGGCTCGTCTTGCTCTTGTGTTAGGCATTATCTAGCATATCAAAAAACAATTGTTATGGGGGAAATAACCTTACTTTAAATCTATTGTACGACTTAGAACATAAAGAAGGGAAGCATTTCCTAAAATGCCTCATAGCGTCTTACTCATAGTTGTGGTACACAACACAACCATGACAAGACTCTAATCGACAGGGTGTGTTGGACTCCGAGGATATAACAACCTAGTGCTCTGATACTATCATTTTCATGACCTAAGTGTAGGGCCTAGATGTGACCAGCGAATGGGGAACTTGAAGGAACCCTAAACAAGTCTCATAGCATATGATTATATATCCTTGGTCGTAGAAGCAATTAAAATGACAATAAGAGATAAGTATAAACAAGGGGAATTGGGACTACGGGTAAACTTCCATATCATAAACATTAAGAAATAAAAGAGTCAAAGCTCATACCATAGATACATAACATGTCCAACAATGCCTCTAACTATAGAACTTAGCGAGGGCCAAGACAAGCAACCGGGCTCACCCTCATAGTAATGACAATAAGTATCCCAAAATATACAAGATGTAGTCTAAGAATAAGCATGATAGAAGATAGATATGGTCCCTAAACATTAGGACTTACCAAAAGCTAACTTGAACAACCCAGCTAGCCATATAGAGGAAGAAGGTGATAAAATAGAGCTCTAATTCCTACATTGTAACATTATGTAGGCATAGAGTATGTGTTAGTACATTTAAACGTACTAAGTGTGTGGGATGCAATGCAACAAAAGATAGGCAACATGGTCAAAATGCCTAATAATAATCAATAGACATCATAATAATAATATAGCATGTATCATCAGTGTTAAAGTAAAGCAAACTTGCAATTAATTCAATTTTTATAGATCAAAATACATAGGTGTGGGAAGAGACCTCAACCGACATAGAATAAGACAAAGCGAGCTGCAACTTGGAATCCCGATGATCATCCCTAACTGTTAAAGAGGTGATCTACTAGCCAAGGTAAATCATACTTCACCTTACGGGAGCCCGTACCCTTTCGAAGAAGTAACATTTCTTATGGGAGCCCATCCCATTTTGGAGAGGATTTAATGAGTAAGTTCACCTTATGGGAGCCCATCCCTTTTCAAATTAAATGGCTTTACTTAGGGGAGCCCATCCCATTTTGGATTAGGTTTCATAGTACACTGTACTAAGTGGATCCACTAGTATAGCAAGGGTATAACATAGCCCTACGGCAGCACATAGTTCAAGGAAAAAGAGCAAACCCTCCATCAATTCGATGCTAAGTCTAATCCCATGGGATATATAAGATAATCATACTATATTAACTTGCAATAAACATAGGGACATGGCATGAGTATCTCCTAACATCATCGGCCTCAAAGGATGACCCTAACTTTAATCATGAGAATGGATCATCATAAATATTATGCTTGCGTTAACATCAATAGGCTCAGAAGAGGTATAATATTTGAAAAAGGGTAAAACTTCATCCTTGCATAATCATAGATAATTTCATGAATTCATAACATACTTGAGAGCCCATATTCATCGTGAAGTCACTTAACTTTTAACACATGCATATATATTAAGAATTCTTAAATTATCACTTCATCAAACACTTGGTGGGCACATATGAGGACATGTTCAAATCTTGCAAAATGCAAGAGTATAGATAATGAAATAGTAAAATCAATATATATTAAAATCATGTAAATTGTCCCACCATCACCATGGAAAAAACCCAATATAGGTCGCTTGTAATGAAATGACCCCAAAAGTTCTCGAAAATGCACCTTAAAAGTGCCCGAAATTGTAATTTTCATATATCTAAATTTTCATATTCAATATTGAAAATCTAACTTGATATTCTTCATTAAGAGATCAAATTGAGTGGTAAATGGGTCAAACACTGATTTACAAGCAAACGACTGCAATTTTGTTTTTCAAAAAATGCAAATTCCAATGAGGTTTCCCCTTCCCTGGTGCGACGCGTCAAGGGCATGCCTCAGTGTAATTTTGTGCCCAGTTTTGACTTCGGTCCAAGATATTTAAGTCTTCAAGTGTTCCAAAGTGTGAAAATACATATAATTAGCAATTTTGCACCATCATATCATTTGAAAAATTCTCCAATACTCATTCAAATAGCCAAATATTTTACTCCTAAACTGAAGTCTCAAAGCTCATTTGGATCTCAAGATTCTCATTCAAGCTTTAAGTGTCCATCTCTAATCTTGATAAAGTCAATCTCCAAAGCTAAGGTATGTAGGGTTATTTTATGAGTTCCTTTCACTTATGATGTCAAGCTTCCTTTTACTTAAAATTGCATGATTTAAAGATGCTTTACTTATGGGTCTTATTTATTATGAAATTCACTGAACACTATGTTGGGGTTTATGAAATTGTGACTATTTTAGCATGTTTTGGGCTATGAATCTAAGAGCTAATATGAGATTTGATGAAGGGTTTTGATGTATATTTTTAAGGTTGTTACCAAGTATTATGGATGGTTTTACACTAATTTTTCTAGCATGATTTAACTCTTGAATTGCATGATTTTACACCCTCTAAGTGTTTGATAGAATCTCCGATTATGGTTTCTTGAGGAATTGAAGGTCTAATGCATATCTTGTGAGTTGAATAACTATATGATGATGAAATCATGATGAAAGAAATATATGTATAAGATGGTTATATGATTATGAAAGGAATGTATGTATGTGATGATGAGGAAAGGAATGTATGTATATGATAATGAAAGGAGTATATATGCATACGATATTATTTCTATAGTAATAGGGTTGACCAACCCTTACTCGGGAGGTTGTAGGCTCAGGTAATCTTGTTGAGGGATTTGTACCTCGATTGCTTTGCTCGGGAGATGGCATGCCCGTGCAACCTTGTTAGGTGTTTGTAATCAATAACCTTGTTGGGGGTTTTATAGTCCATCAACCTTGATAGGGTTTGTACTCCATCAATATAATGAAGGAGTTTGTACTTTATGTGCCTATCCAAGGAGGTGGTAGGCCTTGGAATACACTATAATGGTCACTCCTTATACTCGTATTGTGTTCTATATATGTGTGTTTTACTTAAGCATCACTCATACATGCCATATTGTTGTAAGCTTATTCGTTGCCTATGTTATGTATTTCGATTATGGTGCTTATCACATGTTGCATTGCATCCTACATATTTAGTACATCTAAATGTACTAATACATACTCTATGCCAACATAATGTTACCATGTATGAACCATATCCCCACTTGAGCATCCTCCTCCACGTGGCTAGTACAACATCACTCAAGCTTATTGGTGAGTCCTCTACTCTAGGGATGAAGTTCATGATCTCTTTCTATGTTCTAAGAATATCTTAATTTTATGTATGTATTAACCATGAGGGTGAGTCGGTTGCTTGTCTTTGCCCCTGCTCTTATCTATGTAGTAGAAGTGTTGTTAGACATGTTTTGTATCTATGCTATGAGTCTTGACTCTCTTGTTTCTTGATGTTATGATATGAAATTTACCTTAGCATCAATTCCCCTTGTTTATGCTTATCTCTTATTGTAATCTTAATTGATTCCATGATCAAGGATGTGTAATGATATGCTATAAGGCTTATTTGGGGTCCCTTTGGGTTTTCCATTTGCAGCTCACATCTAGGACCTAGGCTTGGGTCATGGTAAAGATGGTATCAATTTAATAGGTTGTTAGATCCTTGGAGTCTAATACATCGCATTTATTAGAGTCTTATTCATGGTTGTGTTGTGCACCACAACTATGATTAGAAGGCTCTGAGACAAGAAATGTTTCTCTTATTCATATTCTAAGTCGTGCTAGAGAGTTAAAGTAAATTTCCCTGCCTAATGATTGTTCTTTGCTATGATAGATCATGCCTAACATAAGAGGAAGACGAGCCTACACACCCGAGGAACAACCGACCAATGGAGAGCTCTGGGATGCTCTTACTTTACTTTAAAAAGTTATGGCTAGTCAAGTAAATCAAGAGGCCTAAGCCCCTCATGCTCCTACACCAGCTTCATGGGGGAGAGACTTTATGAGAATGAATCCCCGAAAGTCTATGGGTCAAAGGTAGATGAGAATCCTCAAGAGTTCATTGACGAGGACTACAAGATATTAGATATCATGGGTGTAAGACCAAAAGATAAGGCGAAGTTCGCGACATACCAACTCAAGAGGGTAGCATAAATTTGGTACAATCAATGCAAGAAAGTGAAGGGAGTCAGCTATGTCAAGTTTTGGGAAGAGTTCAATGTGGGTTTCCTTAATCGATTCTTCCCTATTGATCTTATAGAAGCTAAATTTATGGAATTTATGAATTTGATATAATGGTCTATGAGTATGAGAGAGTATGCCCTCAAGTTCAACCAACTTTTCAAGTTTGCTTCTCATAAGGTTGCTGATCCAATGTCCAGAATGAACAAGTTCATGATGGGTGTGTCTGACTTAGTAAATGAATAATGCTGGTCTGCTATGTTAATTGGTGAGATGAACTTATCCCATTTGATGACCTATTCCAAAAAAATGGAAAAGGAAAAATTAAGGAAGAGAAGGGGTCATGAGCCGAAGAGGGCCCATTTTGAGGGTAAGTTCTAAAAAGGTGGCCGGTTCCTTCATGGCCAAGGGTCTTCTCATGCATTTCTAAAGAGTATTGCTGATGATTTTCCAAGGGCCCAAGAATTTAGTGGTTTGGTTCCTGATGGTGGGTGTCCAAAATGTAATAGGGGTCATAGTGGCCTATGCTTGAGGGATACAAATGCTTGCCATGGTTGTGGGGAAGTTGAGCATAAGGTGATGGATTTCCCCCAAAATTGTAACAAGGGTAAGGAGGTTCATACACAAGGTGCTAATACAAGTTTTTTGGGGAGAGGTGGCCAACAAGATGGTGCCCTAAGGCACAATAAGTTTTATGGTTTGCATGGGAGGTAAGGGATTCATGAGATCCCCGATGTTGTTACCAGTAAGTTGAAAATCTTTGATTTTGATGTGTATGCATAATTTGATATAGGTGCCACTCTTTATTTTGCTACCCTATTTATTGCCAAAAAGTTCTATGTTGAGCCCAACTTATTGCATGAGTCATATGAGCTGTCTATTCTTATTAATATATCTATTGTTGCTAAAAAAGTCTATAGAAGTTGTCCTATTTGCGTCCTGCATAAAATATTGCCTTATGATCTTGTAGAGTTAGATATGGTTGATTTTGATGTTATTCTTAGGTTGGATTGGTTGCATGCATACTATGCTTCAATTGATTGTAGAAATCATACGGTCAAATTCCAATTCCCAAATGAACCCATCCATGAGTGGGAGAGTCATGATGTAGTGGTCAAAGGTAGGTTCACCTGTTACATTAAAGCTCGTAAGTTGATCTCTAAGGGGTGTTTTTATCATCTTGTGAGGGTTAGGTATATGGAGTCCAAAGTCCTTCCTATAGAGTCGATTCTGGTTGTAAATGAGTTTCTTGATGTCTTTCCAAATGACCTTCCTAGTGTTCCTTCTGAAAGGGAAATAGACTTTGGTATAGGCCTCCTCCCTAATACTCAACCCATTTCAATTTCCCCTTACTATATGGCCCTGATGGAGTTAAAGGAACTGAAGGAATATTTGAGGGACTTGTTGGAGAAAGGTTTTATTAGGACTAGTAAATCACCTTGGGGTGCACCAGTGTTGTTTGGGAAGAAGAAGGATGTCTCGTATACTGTGTATTAACTATCGATAACTCAATAGGGTTACCACCATGAATAGATATCCTTATACAAGAACTGATGACTTATTTGCCCAGTTGCAAGGGATTATCCACTTCTCTAAGATTGATCTTCATTCCGGGTATCATCAAGTAAAGGTGAGGGAGTGTGACATTCTAAAGACGGCCTTCTCGACAAGGTATGGCATTAAAAATTTATGGTTATATCTTTTGGGTTGACCAATGCACCGACCATCATCATGTATCTTATGAATAGAGTCTTCATACCTTACCTTGATTCATTTATTGTGATATTCATTAATAATACATTTATCTATTCTCATGGTGAGGAGGAGCATAAGGCTCATTTAAGGGTTTTGTTGGAAAGATTGACAGAAGAGAAGCTATATGCTAAGTATGAGAAGTGTGAATTTTGGTTCAAGGAGGTTACCTTCCTAGGATATGTATTATCGGCGGATGATATTAAGATAGATCCTAAAAGGACTAATGTGATTAGAAATTGTCCTAGACCATTGACTCTGTAGGATATTAAGAGCTTCTTAATCTTAGCGGGTTCCCATCGGAGGTTTGTGAATCGGTTATCCTCTATTGCTTCCCCTATGACAAAATTGACTCAAAATAAGGCTAAGTTTGTGTGGACTAATGAATATGAAAGGATCTTCCAAACATTGAAGAATAAGCTTGTGAGCTCTCTTATATTGTCATTACCGGATGGGCTAGAGGGATTTATTGTGTATTGTAATGCCTTTAGATTTGGGTTGGGTTGTGTTTTAATGAAAATAATAAGGTGATAGCCTATGCTTCTAGGTAAATCAAGGTGCATGGAAACAACTATCCTACTCATGATCTTGAATTGGCCACTATGGTGTTTGCTTTAAAGATTTGGCATCACTATTTGTATGGGGTGCATGTTGATGTATTCACCAATCATAAGTGCCTCCAATATGTCTTCACTCAAAAAGACCTCAACTTGCGGCAAAGTAGGTGGCTAGAACTTCTTAAGGACTACAATATGAGTGTACATTATCACCTAATAAGGCAAATGTGGTGGCAGATACCTTTAGTAGGTTGTCTATGGGTAGACTAGATCATGTTCATGGTGGTAATAAAGAGGTGTCTAGGGAGGTGCATCAGTTGTCTAGATTGGGGATTAGGTTAGAAGAGGTTTGGTAATAGTGGTGTGGTTTTTGTTGATAGTTCTAAGTCTTCCATGGTTGATGAGGTGATAGTAAAACAAGATCTTGATCCCTCCTCATTGAATTGAAGGCCTTGGTAAAAAATGGCAAGGTGGAGGTTTTCTCTCAAGGGGGAGATGGTGCCCTTAGGTACAAGGGTAGGTTGTGTGTACCTTGTGGTGATGGCTTAGTAGAAAAGATCCTTGATGAGGCTTATAACTCTTCTTATTCTATCCATCCTAGTTCCACTAAATTGTATAGAGATTTGAGGGATGTGTATTCGTGGGGAGGCATGAAGAGGGACATTGCCAAGTTTTTTTTCGGTTGTCATAGTTATCAATAAGTTAAAGCCGAACATCAAAAGTCGGGTGGCCTAACCCAAGATATAGAGGTTGATACGTGGATGTGGTAAGAGAATAATATTTATTTTATGGTTGGGTTGCCCAAGACTAGAAAAGGTTTTGATACCATTTGGGTTGTGGTTGATAGGATGACAAAATTGGCTCACCCATTAAGGTGTCACCCATGAAGGGTGTAGTTCATTTTGGTGATTGGGTCTATTTGAATATGTCACCCATGAAGCGTATGGTTCATTTTTGTAAGAAAGGCAAGTTGATCCTGAGATATATTAGTCCTTATAGGGTAATTAGGAAAATTGGCAAGGTAGGTTATGAGTTGGAATTGCCTAGCGAGATGGATTTGGTTCATCCGATCTTTTATGTGTCCATGTTGAGGAAATATGTGGGAGACCCTAATGCTATTGTTCCTATTGATGTTGTGGGTATTGTTGAAGATAATTTGACATATGAAGAGGTTCTGGTTCAGATTTTGGATAGACAATTGAAGAGATTGAGGAGAAAAGATGTGGCTTCCGTTAAGGTCGTTTAGAGGAATCAACAAGTTGAAAGTGTTACTTGGAAGGCCGAAGCAGACATGAAAAAGCAATATCGTTACTTTTCCACTCTACTCAAGTCTAAGATATTGATCTAAGTCCTTCATACGATCTCAGGTCTTAAGTTCTGCCCCATGTCATTGTATATACTCATGTTTAAATTGACAAGTTCATGATGATTTTACACTTATGATTAGATTGTTGAAATGATGTTTAAGTGAATTTGCATCCTTATGTGGGATGAAATTGTCATGGTTACGTCTATCATATACGTTTTTATGACATTTGAGGACTGCTCTTCACAAGGGGGAGATAGTGAAAAGACCCCAAAAAGTGCCCAAAAATTTGCCTCAAAAGTGCCCGAATAATAATTTCTATATATAACAAAATTCGTGCGCGATATCAAATATGCGACTTTATATTCTTGATTAGGGGGTTAAATTAAGTAGAAAATTTGTATAAACCCGATTTGAGATAAAATGATTAGCAATTTTGAATTTTAAAAAATGCAAATTCCAGTGAGGTTTTTGCGCTCCTAGCCTGTTTTGACTTCGGTCCAACAATTTTAATTCTTGGGCCTAAGTATCCCTAATCAGGAAAGTACATGTACTTAGCCTTTTTTCACCCTCATATCATTCTATACATTTTTTAATACTCATTCAAACACTTAGCCAAATATTTTACTCCTAAACTCAAGTCTCAAAACTCATCTGGATCTCAAGATTCTCATCCAAGCTTCAAGTCTCCATCTGTAAGCTTCATCAAGTCAATCTCCAAAGCTAAGGTATATGGGTCTATTTCATTGGTTCCTTTCACCCATGATGCCAAAGCTTTCTTTTAATCAAAACTGCATGATTTAAAGATGATTTACTTATGGATCTTATTTATTATAAATTTTATTGCACACCATGTTGGGGTTTATGAAATTATGACTGTCTTAGAATGTTTTGGGCTAGGAATCTAGACCTAATATGACATTTGATAAAGAGTTTTGATGTATATTGTTTGAGGGTGTTACCAAGTAACTATTTATGTTTACATTGATTTTTTCTAGCATGATTTCACTTTTGAATTGCATGATTTTACACTAGCATTACACACCCTCTAAGTGTTTGATAAAATATCTGGTTATGATTTCTTGAGGAACTGAAGGTCTAATACATGTCTTATGAGTTGAATAACTATATGATGATGAAATGTTCTTGAAATGATGATGAAAGGAATATATGTATATGATGGTTATCTGACAATGAGAGGAATATATGTATGTGATGTTGATAAGGAAAGGAATGTATGTATATGATGATAAAAGGTGTATATATGTATATTATATTATTTCTATAGCATTGGGGATGACCAAGCCTCACTCGGGAGGTTATAGGCCCGGGTAAACTTGTTGAGGTGTTTATACCTCGATCGCCTCGCTCGAGAGGCGGCAGGCCCGTGCAACCTTGTTGGAGAGTTTGTACCCATCAGCTTTGTTGGGGATTTGTACTCAACAACCTTGTTGGTTGTCCATACTCAACAACCTTGTTGGAGGGGTTTGTACTCCATCAACCTTGTTTGGGTGTTTGTACTCCATCAAGCTCATGAAGTGGTTTGTACCTCATTCACATATCCATGGAGGTGGTAGGCCTTGGATTTTACTATAATGGTCACTTGTTACACTTATATTGTGTTCTATTTAAGCATGTTTTACTTAAGCATCACTCATACATGCCATAATGATATAAGCTTATTCATTTCTGATGTTATGTTTTTCTTTTATGGTGCTTATAACTTTTTGCATTGCATCCTATATACTTATTATATTCAAACCTACTAATGCATACTTTATGCCTATGTGATGTCACCATGTAGGAATCGGAGCCCCACTAAGTATTCTCCTCTATATGTCTGGTACGATATCACTCAAGCCTATTGGTGAGTCCTCCACTCCGGGGACGAAGTTCATGATCTCTTTCTATGTTCTAAGACTATATTTCTTTTATGTATGTAGTGACTATAAGGGTGGATGTGGTTACTTGTCTTAGTCCCCGTTCTTATATATGTAGTAGAGGTGTTGATGGATATGTTATGTATCTATGCCATGAGCCTTGACTCTCTTGTGTCTTGATGTTATGATATGGAAATTTACCATTAGCCCTAATTCCCCTTATTTATGCTTATCTCTTATTATCATTTTAATTGTTTTCGCTACCAATGATATGTAATGATATGCTCTGAGGCTTGTTTGGGGTCCCATTGTATTCCCATTTGTCGATCATATCTAGGCCCTAGGCTTGGGTCCTGACATGTAAATCATATCAAAACTTCACATTAGGTCATCAAAACCTCAAGAATCCTTAAAAAGAAAATTTATCAAACACTTGGCGGGCGTGTAGTGCTAGTGTAAGACTATGCAACTCAAGAGTGAAATCATGCAAGTAAATTCAATGTAAAACCATCAATAGATACTTGTAATACCCTCAAGAAATATACATCGAAACCCTTCATCAAATATCACAATAGATCTTGGATCCATAGCTCAAAACATGCTAAAATAATCACATTTTCACAAACCCCAACATAGTGTGCAGTGAAATTCATAATAGGCAACACCCATGAGTAAATCAACTTTAAATCATAAAAATTTAAGTAAAAGGATGTTTGGACATCATCGGTGAAAGGAAACCATGAATAAAACCCATGTGCCTTGACTTTGGAGAATCCTTGATGAAGATTGGAAAGGGAGACTTGAAGCTTGATTGAATTCCTTGAATCCGGAAGTGAGTTTGGAACCCTTGATTTTGAGTGAAATAATAGTGTAAGTGTTTTAATAAGTATTGGGGAATGTCTTGAATGATATAAAGGTAAAATATGGCTGCCTATAGGTATTTTCACATATAACAATACTTAGGACCAAGACAAAAAATTCTTGGACTGAACTTGAGAAACTGGACATAAAAATGTAGTGAGGTGCGTCGTGCCTGTAACTCAGATTCCTCACTAGAATTCGACACTTTAAAGTTTGAAATTCTAAATTTTTTGCTCTAAAATCGGGGTTAGATCCCTTTTTCACTCAATTTGACCCCCTGAGTAAGAATATAAAGTCGAATATTTGATATTAGACACAGATATTGAGATATATGGAAATTATGATTTTGGGTAGTTTCGAGGCACATTTTTAGACACTTTTTGTTGTCATTTCAGAAGTTGTTCCAGGTAATGACTCTTAATTGCCTATATGTCATGTTGGTTCTTCTTCTTTTCATGTTCCAAGTGTTTCTTTTAATTTAAATAATATTTTGTGTGTCCCTACTGCTAAGCAGAATATAAGTTCTGTTAGGTCTTTTATTAAGGCTAACAATGTTTCTTGTGAATTTTTTCTTGACTATTTTCTCGTGAAGGATTTGGAAACAAGGGCTTCATTGTTCAAAGACCGATATGAAGATGGTCACTATACCTTTTCAGCATCTCCGTTGAAGTCTCCTATCCAGTCATACTCCTTCATATTAAGATCATGACATGCTCAGCTTGAGCATGCTTTAACTTTTACAGTTCATTGTTTAGTTTCGAATAACAGTTTAAGTTTTGATAGCTCTAGTAGTTCTTGTAGTTCATTATGTTAGGCTTGTGTATGTAGCAAAATTATTAAGTTGCCTTTCCCAGTTTCTGAAGATTCAACTCGTGGCCCTTTAGATTTGAATTGTTCAGATGTTTGGGGCCATCCCTAGAAATCTCAAATGTTGGTTTCCGTTCATATGATATATGTTTTGATCACTTCATCAAATATTCATGGATGTATTTTATTAAGAACAAATCTGATGTGCTCAATATTTTTCATTAATTTAATTTATTGGTTGAGAAATTTTTTGATTTTTCCGTTAAACAATTTCAGGTAGATTGGAGAGGTGAGTTTCAAGCCTTAACTTCCTACTTGCGCACATAGGATCACACTACTTGTTTCATGTCCATATATCCCTGAACAGAATGGGTGTACCGAAAGGAAACATAGACATGTCACAGAAATTAGATGTGCTCTTCTCTTTCACTCTCACGTCTCTTCATAATTTTGGACAAATGCCTTTGAAATGGTTGTCATTGTTATCAATCGTCTGCCTATGCCTCGGTTAAATCATCAAAGTCCATATGAATTTTTTTTTGGTGATAAGCCTGATGACAACCAATTATGTGTTTTTGGTTGCTTATGTTACCCTTGGATTTGTCCTCTAAATAAAATAAACATAGTCCTCATTATACTCCTTGTGTCTTTCTTTGCTATAGTCACACTCACAAAGGCTACAAGTGTTATGATAGTGTCTCTAACAAATATTTTGTCTTATATCATATGTTGTTTGATGAACAGGTATTCCCTTTTAAAGAAGTCGATGGTGTGTGTGTTGCTTCTACTAACCCTGACACAAACTAATCTCTTGCTCTTATTACTCCAAATATAGTTTTAGCTATAACTATGCATTCACCAAGGTCACAACCTCAACCACCAGTCAGCCAAGAATCTGCATCACCTCATCTGCTATCCTCTCCTCATTGTTCTCCTACACTATCCCCATCTCAATCACAAGATTCTCAAATTTCACTTAGTACTGGCTCAAATAATACACAAGTTCAAGACCTTGACATTTTGACTCATGGTGATGTTCCTGATTCTCCAGGTGACTCCAATTCTATTGGTGTTGCTTCTATAGGTGTAGTCACACCCATTTACAATCATCCAATGGTTATATGAGCACAAATAGGAAATCATAAGCCCAAACGAATTTAGTCCTTCTCTATATCCTGTGGCATTGCTTTTGATTCTACATGTTACACTCAGGCACTTAAAATTCCTAAATGGAGATCCGCTATGTTAGCAGAATATAATGCGCTCATTGCACTAGGTTGTAAATGGGTTTCCAAGACAAAGAAAAGACCAAATAGATCCACTGAATGACATAAGGCCAGATTACTTTCCAAGGGTTTCCATTAACGTCCTGGAATTGATTTTGACGATACTTTAAGTCGCATTATCAAAATTACAACCATTCACCTATTGCTTTCTACTGCAATGTCACAGGGATGGATTATTAATCAACCTGATATCTCTAACGAGCTCTTAGATGATAAGATAGAGAAGGATGTATACATGGTTCAACCTCTAGGATTTGTTGACCCCAATTATCGTAATTACATATGCAAGAGAGAGAAGTTTATTTATGGCCTTAAACAGACTCTTCGAGTCTGGAATAAATGTTTGATAGATGTCTTGCGTAAGCTTTATTTTCAAGGTTCTAAAATAGATTCTTCACTCTGTTTTAGAAGCAAGGGAACAGAAAAACTATTTTTTTTATTTATGTTGATGACATTATAGTCTTGGGCATGTCTATGCGTCTAGTCTGTTCATTGATTCAATAATTATAAATTCAGTTCTCTTTGCGCAAGTTGGGCAAGTTTAATTACTTCTTGGGTATTAAATCTTCATGGAGATATCTTGGAATGTTGTAACATACTAACCTACAATGATATTTCTACTCCCATATGTATCATGACCCAACCCTAGGGCCAAGATGTGACACGATGAATGGGGAACCCGAAGGAACCACAACAAGCCTCTTAATATATCATTACACATTCTTAGTCACAGAAGCAATTAAATAACAATAAAAGAATAGAAATAATGGTATAAGGACTAAGGGAAATCCTTCATTTCATAAAACATCAAAATATTCAGAGAGAGTCAAGCTTATAGCATCATTACATAACTTGTCCAACAATATCTCTAAACGTAGAACTTAAAGGGGGCCAAGACAAGCAACTGGGCTCACCCTCATAGTAAAAACATACAATAAAGGAAATTGTGTCTTTATACATAGCATAAGATCAAAAATATTGTCTATCAAGTTGAGGACTCACCAACTTGCTTTGTAGAGATAGTACTAGCCAAGGGGAAGAGGAGGATGATCGTGAGGAGCTCTGGCTCCTACATGGTAACATCATGTAGGCATAGAGCATGCATTAGTATGTTTGAATATACTAAGTATATAGAACACAATGCAATGAGAGATAGGCAACATAATTAAGATGCATATTTAGGCAATAAATGAGCATATTGCAATATGGAATGCATGAATGATTCTTATGGTAAAACATGCTTACATGGAACTTTTTACGTGTGTAGGAAGAGACCATCATTAGTATCCAAGGCCTACCACCTCTTTGGCAAGGTGATTGAATTATATACCCCTCAATATGATACCATGGGCCTACCACCCCCCGAGCAACGCGAATGAGGTATAAACCCCAAAAATGGTTGGATGGGCCTACCACCCTCTAAGCTAGGCGATTGAGGTATATACCCCATAACTTGGTAGTTCGAGCCTATTACGCACCTAACCAGGCAATTGATCAATTTCCAGTACTATAGATATCATTCATTAAATCAACACATATACACATACCTTTCATCATCATAAAGTCATTTAACTTATATACCATGCATTAGGCCTTTAATAACTCAAGAAGCATTAACCGGACATTTTATCAAATACTTGGTGGGTGTGTAACGCTAGTATAAAACCATGCAATTCAAGAGTGAAATCATGCAAGTAAATTTAATGTAAAACTACCTACCAACACTTGGTAGTACACTCATGCAATATAGATCAAAATCTTTGATCAAATCTCAAAAGATTATAGTTCAAAACATGCTTAACAGTCACACTTTTATGAAATCCCAAAATGGTTCATAGCCAAATTCATAGTAAGTAAGATCCATAATAAATCAACTTAGAAACATGCAATTTATGTAAAAAAAGGATCTTGGGAATAATGGGTGAAAGGACCTAATGGTTAAAACCCACATACCTTGACTTTAGAGAATTACTTGATGAAGAATGGAAATGGAGACTCGAAGATTGAGTGATTTCCCTAAGATCCTGAATGAGATTGCCACTTGAATTTGTATAAGTGTTTGAGAGAGTATTGGGGAATGTCTTGTATGATATTAAGGTAAAATATGGCTAAGCATAAGTATTTTCACGCATTTGAACAAAATTGGCTGAAAAAATAACACTAGTATGCGCCTTGGCCGCATCACGCCACGGGCATAGACTCATTCTGTTATTTGAAAATTTTTGATATAGTTGCTCTAGAATCAGAGGCCTATTTCCTACTCTATTTTTCACATAATCATGAACATGAAGTTTAATTATCGATATCACACACAGATTTTGAGATATATGAAAATTATGATTTTGAGCACTTCTGAAGCACATTTTCGGGCACTTTTTGAGGTCTTTTCAATATCTCCCCTTGGGAAGATTAATCCCTGAATGTCAAAGAAGCATACATAAGAAGAGTAATCATGAAGAAATTAGCCTCAACAAGAATTCAATAATGCACTTAAACATCGTTTCACTAATCTTAACATAAGTGTCAAAATCACCATGAACTTGTCAACATAAACATGAATGCATACAAATGACATAAGGACGGATACATGAGACATGAAATTATATAGGAGACTTAGAAATAGTACCTTTGGCTTGAGTAGAATAGAAGTGATAGGTATATCACTTTTTCATGTCTGCTTTGGCCTCCCATGTAGCACTTTCAACTTGTTGATTCCTCCAAAGGACCTTAACGGAAGCCACATCCTTGTTCCTCAATCTCTGCACGTGTCTATCCAAGATCTCTACTAGAACCTCCTCATAAGTCAAGTTATCTTTCACAACACTCACAACATCCGAAGGGACAATAGCATTCGGATCGCTGACATATTTCTTCAACATAGATACATGAAATACCGGATGAACCAAGTCCATTTCACTAGGCAACTCCAACTCAAAAGCCACCTTGCCAATCCTCCTCGATACCTTATAATGACCAACAAATCGTGAACTCAATTTACCATTTCTACCAAAATAAACCACACCATTTTATGGGTGAAACCTTCAGATACACCAAATCGCCAACTTTAAATTCAAGCTTCTGTCTCCTCACATTGACATAGGAGTTTTGATGACTTTGGGCTATTCTCAACCTTTACCTAATTAACCTTACCTTCTCCATAGCCTCCATGACCAGATCCGGACCCAACATAGTCATTTATCCCACTTCAAACCACCTAAATGGTGACCTACAACTCATACCATATAGGGCCTCAAAAGGAGTCATACCAATGCTAGAATGATAGCTATTATTATAAGAAAACTCAATTAATGGAAGATGATCATACCAACTACCCTTATACTCCAAAATACAAGCTCTAAGCATATCCTCAAGAGTTTGGATAGTTCTTTCGGTGGCCATTTGTTTGAGGGTAAAAGGTCGTACTAAGCTTTACCTTTGTACCAATACATCTTTGGAAGGACCTACCAAAGTGAGAAGTGATTTGAGTACCATGATTTGATATGAAAGACAAAGGTACCCCATGCAATCTAACCAATTCATGAATGTATAATTTAGCATGGTCTTCGCCCATTAGTAGTCTTAAAAGATAGGAAATGAGTCGACTTTGTCATTGTATCAACCATAACCTAAATATAATCAAAACCCTTTCTAGTTTTAGGCAACCCAAGCACAAAATCCATGTTAATTTCCTCCTACTTCTAAGTAGGAACCTCTATAACCTGGGTTAGGCCACCTGATCTTTGGTATTCAGCTTTGACTTGTTGGTAACTATGAAAACTGGATACAAATTTAGCAATGTCATTCTTCATACCTCACCACCAAAATACCTCTCTCAAATCTCTATACATCTTGGTAGAACTGGGGTGAATAGAATAGGAAAAATTATGAGCATCATCACAAACCTTCTCTCTCAAGCCATCAACACTAGGCACACACAACCTACCTTGGTACCTAAGGACACGATCCCTCCAGGAAGAAAACCTCCACCTTGTCCTCTCTCACCAAGGCTTTCAATTCTAACAAGGAGGGGTTATGATCTTGCTTTGCTTTTACCCTATCAACCAAGGAAGATTTTGAACCATCAATAACCATAATACCACCATTATAAACCTTTTCTAACCTAACTCCTAATCTAGCCAACCGATGAATCTCTTTAGCCACCTCTTTGCCCTTATTATCAACATGAGCAAGGCTACCCATAGATACCCTACTCGAAGCATCAGCCACAATATTAGCCTTACCGAGATGATAATGCACACTCTTATTATAATCCTTAAGAAATTCTAACACCTTCGTTATCTAAATTTGAGATCTTTTTGAGTGAACACATATTATGGACTCTTATGATTGGTGAACATATCAACAAGAACCCCATATCAATAATAACACCAAATGTCCAAGCAAATACCATGGCGACTAATTCAAGATCATGGGTAGGATAATTCTTTTCATGCACTTTGAGTTTCCTAGAAGCATAGGATATCACCTTACCAATTTGCATCAAAACACAACCCAAACCAATCCAAGAGGCATCACAATACACAATAAACCCTTTCAACCATTCTAGGTAGAGATAAGATAAGAGCCAAGACAAGCTTATCCTTCATGGTTTGGAAACTATTTTAACATTCATCGATCCACACAAACTTAGCCTTCGTTTGGGTCAACTTAGTCATACGAGAAGCAATAGATGAGAGTCCATTCACAAACATCCGATAGTAACCTACTAAGCCCTAGAAGCTTCTAATATCTGACAAGGTCAAAGGTCTCGGCAAATTTCTAATCGCCTCATTTTTCTTATGATCCACCTTAATACCATCGCCCGACACCTCTTGTCCTAGAAAGGCAGCCTTTTTCAAGAAAAAATCACACTTTTCATACTTAGCATACAACTTCTCTTCCCTCAAATTTTAAAGCAGTACCCTTAAATAACCCACATGCTCCTCCTTACTATGAGAGTATATCAAGATATCATCAATAAAAACAACAACAAACAAATCAAGGTAAGGTTTAAAGACCTTATTCATAAGATCCATGAAGATAGCCGGTGTATTGGTCAACCTAAAAGACATAACCACAAACTCATAATTCCCATACCTAGTTCAGAAGGTCATCTTGGGAATGTTACACTCCCTCAGCTTCATTTGATGATACCCGGTCCGAAGATCAATCTTAGAGAAGTGACTAGCCCCTTGAAGTTGTTAAAACAAATAATCAATCCTTGGTAGAGGATACTTATTCTTTATAGTGATCCTATTAATTAAGTTCCCTGCAATCAATACACATCCTAAAGTACCCATCCTTATTCTTCACAAACAACACTGGTGCACCCAAAGGTGATTGGCTAGGCCTAATAAAACCCTTCTCCAAAAAGTCCCTTAGTTGCTCTTTCAACTCCTTTAACTCCGTCGGTGCCATACGATAAGGGGGAATATATATGGGTAGAGTGTCGGGAAGAAGCTCTATACCAAAGTCTATTTTCCTTTTGGGAAATACACTGTGAAGGTCATTTAGAAAGACATAAAGAAACTCGGTAACCACCAGAATTGACTCGATAGGAAGGACTTTAGACTCAATATCCCTAACCCTCACACGATAACAGAGACACCTCTTAGAGATCAACTTTTGGGCTTTAATGCAAGAGATAAGCCTATGTTTGACCACCATATCAAGACTCCCCTACTCAAGGATAGGTTCATTTACGAATTGAAATTTAACCCTAAGGGTTCTATAATCAATAGAGGCATAATATGCACGCAACTAATACATCCCAAGAATGACATCAAAATCTACCATATCCAACTCAACATGATCACAAGGCAATATTTTATGTAAAATACAAATAGGACAATTTCTATAGACTTTTCTAGTAATAATAGATGCACCAATGGAAGTAGACACCTCATAAAACTCACACAACAATTCGAGATCAACATGAAACACTTTGGAAACTACAGGAGTAATGAAAGAAAGAGTTCCACCCAGGTCTTTCAATGAATACACATCAAAATCAAATACTTTTAACATACCGATGATGACGTCGGGCACCTCATCAGCCCCTTGTCTCCCTTGGAGTGCATAGAACTAATTATGCCTTAGGCACCACCTTATTGGACTCCTCTCCAAAAAGAAACTGAATTACCACCTTGGCCTTGTGAATGAACATTTACCCTTGTTGCAATTACGTGAACAATCCATTGACATATGCCCACCTTCCCACAACTATAACAACCACTAGTATACCTCAAGCATGGGCCACTATGACCCTTACAACATTTTGGACACATAGCATTAGGCACCACACCACCTGAAACAACCCCAAAAAAGGGCCTAAAAATGTACCTCGGGAGTGCCTGAAATCATAATTTTCATATATCTCACAATTCATGCGTGATATCAAAAATCTGACTTCATATTATTGTTCAAGGGGTCAAATTTAGGTGGAAAGGAGTCTAACCCCGATTTTAGAGCAATCGTAACGAATTTCAAAATTTGAAAGTTTGACAAAAATAGTGTTAAATCTGCGTTTGGGGTGCAACACATTCCAGTGTATTTTCTTGTCCTGTTTTTCAGTTCAGACCAAGACTTTTAATTCTTTGTCCTAAGCCTTCCCACACATGAAAATACCTATACTTAGCTATTTTTCACCCTTATATCATTCTAAACATTCCCCAGTACTCGCTAAGACACTTAGACTTATATTTCTCTGAAGATTCAAATCTCAAAACCCTTTCTGGATCTTAAGGAATTAAACCCAACTTCAAGTGTGCATGTTCAATCTTCTTCAAGAACTCTCTAAAGGCTATGTTATGTGGGTTTATTTCATGGGTTCCTTTCACCCATGACACACAAGCTTCGTTTTACTCTAAGTTACACGATTTAAAATTGATTTATAATTGGGTCTATACTATTATGAAAATCACTATACACTATGTTGAGGCTAATGAAATTGTGACTATTTTGCTATGTTTTGAGCTATGAAACCAAGATCAATTGTAAGATTTGAAGAAGGGATTTGACGTATATTGCTTGAGGGTTTTACAACGGTCTATTGATGGTTTCACTTTGAATTTTCTAGTATGTGTTCACTCATGAATAGCATGGTCTTACACTAGTACTACACACTCTCTAAATCTTTAATAAAATATCCCGTTATAGTTTCTTGAGGAATTGAAGGTCTAATGCTTGTCTTATGAGTTGAATGATTAGATGATAATGATATGATGATGAAATTATAATGAAAGTAATGTACATATATGATGACTATATGATGATGAAAGAAATGTGTGTATATGATGATTATATGACGATGAAAGAAATGTGTGACTAAGATGATAATATGATGATGGGAGGAATATATATATGTGTATATTATATATATATATATATATATATATATATATATATATATATATATGTATGTATCT
>JAOTQJ010143114.1:0-36360 GCA_025642045.1 Solanum sejunctum
TAGCTCACCTCCAATGTTGATGAAACTTGTGACAGGTCTGTTCCGATGTGTTTGGTTGAATTCCTTTCTAAAGGTATATTTAAGGTTGCCTTGGTCTAACTCTTCTATCTCTATTGTGGATTGTTACTATCACACAGGATTGCATGACCATTTTACATATCCTTTACCGCTTTATATACTCGGTACGTATATCGTACTGACCCCCTTTATGCGGGGGCTGCGTTTCATGCCCGCAGGTATAGATGCATAGGTGAGAGACCCTCCACACTAGGATCCTTGTTGTCGTTGAAGCGCCCCTTTTGTCTTAGGAGCCAGTTTGGGTAGCCTCATATGTTTCTATATTTTGTAAATGTATTGTCAAATGTGTATCGTTCAGTACTTTTGTCTAGAGGTCTGTGGATACTTGTGGGTTACGGCTGTATTGTATGATTTTGGATACTGGATTACGCAGCGGGACCACTTATGTACTTATACGAGTGACATGGTTATTAGGCGGCAGGACCGCAGCGGTGACCTTGTCGGCCCGCTTTTATTTTTATATATATATATATGTGTACATGTTTCTGTATGTTCTGGGAGCTGCTGCATGTGCGGATAGTCAATAAAACAGTGAAAACTCTGCCAAAATTTTGGTAGAATTTTAGACTAGGTTATAAAGGAATTTGGTTTAGTATGTGTTTGCGTGCCCCTATCGGGCACTGGTCACGACCCCAGGGTGGGGCGTGACAACATCTCACTCCCCCACAAAACATAAAAAGGACTTTGATCCAAATGCTTATGAGTTACTTGCAGAGTCGGATACAACCCTAATGAGCCATCTAAATAAGGGAAACTCCCATCAGATGATTACACTAGGAAAGCACGTGAAGGCTTAGGCTACACCCAACTACCGCAAGTCTGTATTTCCAAAAGAAGAGCAAGTAATAATTATGTCACCATAGAAGATGAGTTCACCTCTTCTACCCAAAGGCCTTCTATCTTCGATTAACTTGGAAAACCCACTACAAGAACTTCTGTATTCTAGAGTTTAGGACAATTGAAGAAAATGAATAAGAAGCATCAGAGAAGTTACCCAAGGGTGATGACATTTGCTCCACTTATCCAAAAGCACATTCAAAGCATAATTCCTTCTAGGATGAAGCGAAGTGGAAATTATGATTGCATGTGAAGAGGTACTAAAAGCAAAGACTCACACCGTGATTTACACTAAAGGAGCACAAGCAAGATGAAGAAAACATAGGCTTCTCATATCATATTATAGCCTTGAGAGAGCTCGATGCATCATCTCAAATAAAGGCTGATGGAGGATTTAAAATACAGTTCTTAGTGCTACCATATATCTGTCAATGAGAATGATCTAAAAGTGGAAGAATATGCTGGAGATGCTCTACCAAAACTAGAAGAAGGAGTAAAAACCATGATAGATCCTTTAAAGGAAGTTAACCTTGGCACTAATGAAGACCCAAGGCCAACTTACTTAAATGCCTTTCTAGAAACTGTTGAAGAAAACGCTTATATGAATCTACTCAAAAAAGAGTAATGTCTTTGCTTGGAGTTACAAAGAAATGCCTAGCTTAAATCCTAAAATAGCGGTCTACCAACTGGCAGTCAAGAATGGTACTCGTCCTATAATGCAGGCCCATTGACGTTTCAGGCCAGAGTTAGTCCTTTTGATCGAGAATAAAGTTAACAAACTCATTGAGGCAGGCTTAATTCGTGAACTTAAATGCCTTACATGGATTTCAAGTGTTGTTTTAGTGAGGAAGAAGAATGGTCAAATTTGATTTTGTGTTAACTTTAGAGATCTTAATAACGCATGCCTAAAATATGAATTTTCGCTTTCTATTCCACAGTTGATGATTGATGCTACCACTGGTTATGAAATAATGTCATTCATGGATGGTTCTTTTGGCTATAAATAAATCTGCATGGCACCAAAAGATGAAGAACTAACTGCATTTCGCACCCCTGAAGGTATCTACTGCTACAGAGTGATGCCTTTTGGTCTAAAAAATACTAGTGCGATATATCAAAGGGCTATGAAAAATATATTTAATGACTTACTCCACAAAAATATCAAATGTTATTTGACTTGGTTGTGAAGTTGGGAAAGAGGGGCGACCATTTGAAAGACTTAAGAATGGTGTTTGAATTGCTCTGAAGATATCAACGAAGGATGAACCCATTGAAATGTGCCTTTGGGGTTTCTTGTGGCAAGTTTCTTGGCTTTATTGTGTGACATCAAGGGATCGATATTGATTAAGCTAAAGTTGAGCCTCGAGACATTGATGAGTTAAAAAACCTTCAAGGAAACTTAGTTTACTTGAGGAGATTCATCTCAAACCTAGCTGGATGATGCCAACCATTCAATCATCTATAATGAAAGGTGTTTATTTTAAGTGGGACGAAACATATAGTGAAACATTTGAAAGTATCAAAGCATATTTGGTAAACCCTCTAGTTCTAGTAGCACCTATTCCTGGAAATCCATCGATAGTCTACATTGCAGCACTCGAAAGGTCCGTAGGAGCCCTATTAGCTCAATAAAATAGTGAAGGCAAAGAAAACTCCTTTTACTACTTGAGTAGAATGATGATACCAAATGAGATAAATTATTCACCAATCAAAAAGTTATATTTGACTCTAGTCTTCTCAATTCAAAAGATGAATGACTATTTTCAAGCTCAAATTATTCACTTCATATCTAAAGCAAATTCCATCAAATTTGTCATATCGAAACCAGACCTCAGTGACCAACTAGCAAGGTGGTATCTCTAATTCCAACAGTTTAAGATCGTGTGTGTCCCTTAAAAGGCCACAAAGGGACAAGCATAAGCAGACTTCTTAGTAGACCATCCGATACTAGATGATTAGGAGCTTCCTGATGAAGATGCAATGACCATTGAAATACAACCTCCTTGGAAGATGCACTTTGATGAGGTCGTATATTATGGCAGAGCTGGCGCTGGATTAGTGTTTTGTCACTTCACAAAGAGAGGTCCTATTATTCTCTTTCATTTTGAAATAGTGTTGCTCCAATAATATAAAAAATATCAAGCATTGATAATTGATCTTGAAATGGCTATTGACACAAAATAATTACAATTGCAAGTCTTTTAATGACACTCAATTAGTGATCAAATAACTTTTGTGAACTTATGAGGTCAGGAAGTCTGAACTGTGCCCATATCACTGTTATGCTCAAAAGTTAATAGGATGGCTCAGGATGTAGCCCTCCAACATATGCCAAGAAAGGAGAATGAAATAACTGATGTCTTAGCTGCTCTAGCTTCAACTTTGTCTCTTCCTGATCAAACACAACTTAATATTTGTAAAAAATGGATAGTACCACTACTGGATGAAGACAAATATATGGAAAATAATCTTGAGCATGTTGTTGCCATTTTAGAAGCCAACAAAAAGGACAGGCTAGGCCATCATCGACTATTATGGGATACTCCTAGAAGAGGTTAGAAGAAGGACTAACATTCATCGTCGTGCACCTTATTTACCTTATTATAAGGACATACTTTGTAGGAGATCATTTGAGGGGGGTACTCTTATGATGTCTGGGAGTGGAAGAAGCAAGCCAAGCTCTGCAAGAACTATATTCTTGTGTATGTAGATCGCATCAATCTGAACTAAAGATCCACTTTCACATAAAGAGATTAGGGTATTATTGGCCGACCATGGTAAAAGATTGATTAGACTATGCTTGAAGGTGCAAGGCTTGTCAATTTCATGTGAATTTAATACATCAATCGCCTGAAGTTTTACACCCAACTATCGCATCTTGGTCGTTCAATGCTTGGGGTTGGATGTTGTTGGACCACTCCCAAAATCTTTTGGTGGGAACCTATATATCTTGGTTGTAACAGATTATTATCAAAATGGGCCAAAGTTGCCGCTCTCAAAGAAGTGAAGAAAAAGAATGTTGCAAATTTTATTCGAGTGAATATCATATATCGATTTGGCATTCCTCGATACATAATAACGATAATGGCAAGTTTCTTGATAATAAGTTAATGAATAAGATTTGTGATCTTTTCAGCTTTAAGTAGTGCAAATCTTCTATATATCATGCTGCTGCCAATGGTCTAGCCGAAGCATTCAATAAGATTCTATACAATCTTCTGAAGAAAGTAGTCTCCAAGTCCAAATGAGATTTGCATGAAAGAATGGAAGAACCCTTATGGGCATATAGGAAAACATATCACACACCAACTCAAGCAACCCCATATTAGCTTGCTTTTGGAGTTGAAACAGTCTTGCTACTTGAGCGACAGATACCTTTCGTGAGACTTGCTATTCAAGAGGGATTTACCGAAGAAGAAAATGATCGACTATGTCTCTTTGAGTTAGAAGCACTAAATGAAAAGAGGCTTGAATCTTAGCAAAATATTGAATGCTAGCAAGCTTGTGTATCTTGTGCTTTTAACAAAAAGGTTTGTCTAAGGTGCTTTTAAGTCAGAGATCAAGTCTTTGCAGTAAGGAGACCTATTATCACTTCACATATGTCTAGGGGCCAAATTCACCTCTAAGTGGGATGGACCATATGTAGTCCAAGAAGCATATTCAAATGGCATTTACAAACTTATCGATGTAGATGGCATGAGGTTGGTACCATAAATGCAAAATTCCTCAAGAGGTACTACCCTTGAAGTAAGATGGTGCTCCATGACGTATAAACATAAACTGAATGTTACTCCTAGCCTGCAAGTGTATAAACTGTGTATGGCACATTAGAAAAAACCCTTACTCTTTCAGAGTTATGTTGTGACTTGATCCTCTTCATTGAGGTACATAGGCGCTTAGAATTATATTCTAAGTCCAGTTGCATGAGTGTAAAAAATCATACACCCCTACTTAATCTCTTACAAGAGTGTTAAAGCTATGAGTACCTTTCAACAAACTTTGGACTCATACCAAATGGTGGTGACTCAGGGCGTAAACCTTTATCAAATATGAGCTTCACTAACGATATACTTGAAAGTCTTCAAATCCTCTAAATACATAATTTGAAGCCTTCAAATCTTCTAAGTTTACAAGTAGAAGCCTTCAAATCCTCCAAGTATGGGAGTTGAAGCATTGAAATCCTCCAAACCTGTAGGTTGATCTCAAATCAAGCATATGGACAAAATCAGGTTGTAAGTTGAAGCCTTCAAGTGAAAGTTCTAGATTCCTAATGCCTCTAAACTAAGAAAAAAGGTCATCAAGTCTGAAAGTTAAGATGTTCAAGCCTTGGAAGTACAGAAGACTTATTTTATAAGTTGAAGCACTAATATTCATAATTTTGCAAGTAAAGCTTATATTATTTCTATTCTTGTTGGCCTATATGTTGTAGGTCAAGAATTCAATAAAAGAAAAGAGGCCATAAAGATGCATGATGTAAGACAAGATAAAAAAATATATATTATTATCATAAACTGTCTAGCATTTCATCTAACTTTACAGAAAATAAAATAAATAAAAGAAGATAAGAAGGAAAATAAACATAATCTAAGCATAAATTGTAGTTAATCAGCTCTTGACGCAAAGCCTCTAGATGCTCCTTCTTTTGTCCCAAACCATTGAACAAATCTATGTTAGAGCATGCTTCGAATTCCTTGACTTCAAGTGCGGTGGCTATTTTGGCCTCTTTGACTTCATCCTTGGTAGTTGCTAGAAGGGATTCCAAAGCTTGTGCCTTTCTTCATAGCTCCTTTATCTTCTTCTTTTTCATGTTACCCAGTAAATAACGAAGAGAGGACATCACTCTAACCTTCTCATAATCCTTAAGCATGACATTTGAAAGAAGTTCTCCTACTACTAGGAACAACTCTTTTCTTGTAGCTTCCACATCCATATCATGGAGAGTTGATCTTGCTTGGTCATACAAGGTAGAAAACTTAAAGAAAAAGTCTAATAGTTTTATCAAAGGTGAGATATCCATATCTTTACATTTCATCTCCTTGATAATTAGTTGAATTTCATCTTTAAGAGAGGAAGCAGAATCCACATCACAGAATAATGGTCTAAATCAAAGATATGATATTCTTTTGAGAATCTACGACGACTCTCTTTCCATCTAATACGAACACGATAGCAATTGGGTAGTCGCGTACATTAGGCTTCAAAGTATCTTTGACGTCATCATAAGAGATAGAAATTAGCCTTTTGTTTGCTTGCATTAAAAATGGAGAAAAAGATAAATAATAGAAAGGGGAGCTAAGATATACTGAGTAGGGAAAGTCTAAATCATACCTCTTGAATAGAGGTCATTATGGTCCTCGAAAGGCTACTTATCTCATTATGTAATTCAATCACAGGCATAGTAGCATCTCCTAAATCATCTAGACAAACCCTTGTTCTCTTAAAACAATGATTTGTACCACTACTCTCACTCTCATATTGAAGAGACCTTTTATGAACTCGAGCAACTTAAGTAGATGTCTTTTCTTTCGATGCCACTAGAGGAAGTCGCGATTTTTCTTTACTCTGGCATCCAAAGAAGGAGGTATATCAGTATTAGGGACTTCAGTTATGTGTATTTCGTCCAAACCCTCTAACTGTACAACAGGAGTTGGTCTAAGAACATTCACCATATCCTGCAAATGATCACTAAGAAAATTTCCTTGAGTCTTCTTCCACCAAGCTTGATAATTAGATCCAAAAGAATTTCTTGTATTAGGTGTAAGTGAGGGGAAAGTTGCTTAGAATGCAAATCTACTCATAGTACAAATTCTCCAAAGCATAAGTTCGTTGTCCAAAGAAGCACTGTGAATATCATGCTTCATGATACCAGGGATATTTTGATAGAATCCAAAATGACGAGTAAAGCAATGTGGACTATATGGTTCAATGATAAATGAATTGTTACACCTAAGAGGAAGATAGTTAAAGCAAATACTCATGAAATAGCTCAACTCCAGCTTAGTTGCATGGTCATTATCCACATAAAAATGAGGGTATGTCGTGTCCAACGCAGTAGATATCCAAGCCACATTCTCTTCCCCATGGATGCATTTTCTCGCATCACATTTATTGAAATACTTTACACCTCCCTTTCTATATTAAACCACCATAGTGGGAGAAAATGGTCCATTAGCAAAAAAAAAAAAAAGTGAGTCTTGAAATAATAAGCAAGCCATCCATAATCATAATGAATAAGAAAGCCAACTGTAATTTGGCCGAGTTGTGATGCAGCTGAGATTTATTCAAACCATTATAGATACTGGCTAACACTGGAATTTTGAGGCTGACTTTCTCCCACTCGCCATCAAGCTTGACATCTTGAAAGTCCCAGTACAAATTAAAACGACCTTAAAAAATGCTCGAAAATGTACCTCGAAATGCTAGGAATTTTAAATTTCATATATCTCAAACTTTATGAGCGATATCAAACATTCGACCTCATATTCTTGTTTTGGGGGTAAAAATTAGAGAAAAAAAGGTCTAATCACGATTTAAGAGCGAAAGATTAGAAATTATGATTTTTTCAAATGACAAATTCCAGTGAGCATTCCGCGCCCCTGGCGCGATGTGCCAATGGCACACAAATGAAGAGAAGTTGTCTTTATGTCCTCTCCATGACGTGGAAGAGGTGTATTTTTCTGTCTAGGGATCTACTGTGCGGTTCAAGACTTTTAAAACTTGGGCCTAAGTGTTTCTAAACATGTTTTTACCTATATTTAACCTTATTTCACCCTTATACCATCCTAAACATTCCCCAATGCTCACTTAAACACTTTAGGCATATTTTCACTCCCAAATTCAAGTCTTAAACCCTTATCTTAAGTTAGGATTTTCCTTTAAGGTTCTTCTTCAAGCTTCAAGTCTCCATCTCCAATCTTCACCAAGTTCATCTCCAAGCGAAGGTATGTGAATTTCGTTCATGGGTTCCTTTCACCCATGATACCCAAGCCTATTTTTTCTCTATTTTCTTGATTTAAAGTTGATTTACACATGGATCTTCCTTATTATGAAATTCACTGCACACGATGTTAAAGCTATGTGAAATTGTGACTATTTTGCTATGTTTTGAACTATAAATCTTTGATATATTATAAGATTTGAGGATGGATTTTGATATATGTTGCTTGTGGGCGTTAAAGGTGTTGATTGATAGTTTTACAATGAATTTTCTTGCATGATTTCATCTTTATATTTCATAGTCTTATACTAGCATTACATACCCTCTAAGTGTTTGATAAAATATCCTGATATGATTTCTTGAGGAGTTGAAGATCCAAAGCATGAGATACGATATGATTGACTATAGGATGATGAAATAAGCTTATGTATATGATATACTTTATATAAAGTGTTGTATTAGACCATGCCCGATCCGAGGGGACAAGAGCCTGGGTAACCGAGATGGGGGTTTGTACTCATCAACTATGTGAGGGGTTTTGACTTCTCCACCGTGGTGATAAGGTGTGATTATCAACAACTATATGAGGGGTTTGTACCACACCAATGGGATGATAGGGTGAAACTACCATAAACCAACCGAGGGATTTGTACCTTGGAAATCTAGCATGGTCTCTGCAACATATATGATATTCTAGATGAGCATGAGCTACTTAAGCATGTTTTATTTATTCATTGATCATACATGCCATATTACTTTATTATGCTTATTGCTTATTGTTACGCATTTTGACTATAATGCCTAATTCTTGTTGCATTGCATTCTATATACTTGTAAATTTAAATGTACTAATGCATACTCTTGCCTACATGATATCACTATGTAGGAACCCGCTACCAAGTTGATCCTCCTCCTCCTTCACGTGACTAGTCGATACTACTCAAGCTAGTTAGTGAGTCCTGTACTTTAGGGACTTTTATCTATGTTGCTCTTATTATGTATTGAGATATTCTTCCTTAACGTTCTATTTTGGCTATGAGGGTAAGCCCAGTTGCTTTGTCTTGGACCTCACTCTTATCTATGTATTAGAGGTATTTGTTGGACATGTCATGTATCTATGATAAAAGCCTTGACTCTATTGTTCTTGATTTCTATGATATGAAAGTCCTTTCCCTTAGCCCCGATTGTCCCACTTTATTATCTCTTGATATTTGTTTTATTGCTTTTATGACCAAAGATGTGTAATAATGTTCCAAGAGGCTTGCTTAGGCTCCTTTTGGGATTCCTTTGTGCCACGTCTAGGCCTTAGACTTGGGTCATGACAAACTTGATATCAGAGCGCTAGGTTGATCGATCCTTAGAGTCAAACATATTGCACCGATTAGAGTCCTATTCATGGTTGTGAAGTGTGCCATGACTATAAGTAGGAGGCTATGAGACGTTTTAGAAAATATTTCCCTTCTTCATGTTTTACGTTGTGCTATAGAGTTGTGGTAAGTTTTTCCCCTAATGATTGTTCTTTGCTATACTAGATCATGCAAAACACTTGACAAAGAAAGGCCCAAACCCCCGAGGAGCAACCTACCGATGGTGAGCTCTGGATGCTCTAACTATGATTGCCCAAATTGTGGCTAACCAAGGGGCCCAAGCCCCTCATGCTACTACCCCGGGAGCTAGGGTAAGAGACTTCATGAGGATGAATTCTCTGGTGCTCTATGGGTCAAAGGTGGATGAAGATCCACAAGGGTTTATTGATGAGGTCTACAAAATCTTAAATATTACGGGTGTTGGTCCGAATGAAAAGGTAGAGTTGGCGGCGTACCAACTCAAAGGGGTAGCCCAAATATGGTATGATCAATGGAAGGATGAGAACGGAATTAGTAATATGGTGCTTTAGGAGGAGTTCAAATTGGCTTTCCTTAATCTTTTCTTCCCTCTAGAGCTTAGGAAAGCTAAGTTGGTGGAGTTTATAAACTTGAACAAGGTGCTATGAGTGTGAGGGAGTATTCCCTTAAGTTTAATCAACTTTCAAAGTATGCTCCTCACTTGGTGGCCGATCCTAGATCTAGGATGAATAAGTTCATGATGGGGGTCTCCGACTTGGTAAATGAAGAATATAGGTCTACCATGGTAGTTAGTGACATGGACTTATCTCGGTTGATGACCTATGCTGAGCAAATAGAGGAGGAGAAATTGAGGAAGAGAAGGGGGCATGAGGCCAAGAAGGCCCAATTTGAGGGTAAATTCCAAAAAGGTGCTAGATTTCATAAAGGCCAAGGGCCTTCTCATGCTACTAATAGAGGGTTAGCCAATGACTTCCCTAAGCCTCAAGGTGTTTGTGGGGTGGCTCCTATTGATGTGTGCCCTAAATATAGAAGGAGCCATGGAGGCCCGTGTTTGTGAGGCTCTAATACATGCTATGAATATGGGAAAGTTAGTCATAGGAAATCATCGAAAGGGATGGGGTGCAAATACGGTTCCATTGGGTAGAGGTGGTCCTCAAGGTGGTTCCCCAAGACACAATCGATTTTATGGTCTACAAGGGAGGCAAGAGGTTGGTTAGGTTTTCAAGGTTATTACTAATATGTTGAGAATCTTTGACTTTTATGTGTATGATTTGATTGATCCGGGTACCACTCTTTCCTCTGTTACCCCTTTTGTTGCTAAAAAGTTCCATGTTGACCCCGAGTTATTGCATGAGTCATATGAAGTGTTTACTCCTATTAGTGCCTCTATTATTGCTACGAAAGTTTACAGGAGTTGTACTATTTGTATTTTGCATAAGCTGTTGCCGTGTGATCTTGTTATATTAGACATAGTAGATTTTAATGTCATTCTTGGGATGGACTGGTTGCATGCCTACTATGCTTCTATTGATTGTAGAACCCTTAGGGTTAAGTTTCAATTACCTAATGAACTCGTCCTTGAGTGGGAAAGTCAATATGTGGTGGTCAAGGGTAGATTTATTTCATGCTTTAAAGCCCATTAGTTGATCTCTAAGCGGTGTCTTTATCATCTTGTGAGGGTTAGATATGTGGAGTCTAAAGCCCTTTTCATAGAGTCGATTCCAATTTTAAATGAGTTTCTTGATGTCTTCCCAAATGCCTTCCCGGTATTCCTCCCGAAAGGGAAATAGAATTTGTTATATACCTTCTCCCCGATACTCAACCTATCTCTATTCCCCCTTACCATATGGCCTTGATGGAGTTGAAGGAGTTAAACTAGCAATTGAAAGATTTGTTAGAAAAGGGATTTATTAGACCTAATCAATCACCTTGGGTGCCTGGTTTTATTTGTGAAAAAGAAGGATAGGTCACTTAGAATGTGCATTGACTATCAACAATTCAATGGGGTCACCATCAAGAATAGGTATCCTCTTCCAAGGATTGATGACTTGTTTGACCAATTGCAAGGGGATAGCTTCTTCTCTAAGATTGATCTTTGGTCCGGGTATCATCAAGCGAGGATGAAGGAGTGTGATATTCCCAAGATAGTCTTTCGGACTAGATATGGGCATTATAAGTTTGTTGTGATATCTTTTGGGTTGACCAATGCACTAACCATCTTCATGAACATAATGAATAAGGTCTTCAAACCTTACCATGATTCCTTTATTGTGGTCTTCATTAATGATATTTTGATCTATTCACATAGTAGGGAGGAGCATATGAGGCATTTAAGGGTTGTGTTGCAAAAATTGAGGGAGGAGAAATTATATGCTAAATATGATAAGTGTGAATTTTGGTTGAATGAGGTTGCATTCTTGGGTCATATGGTGTTGGGGAATGGTATAAAAGTGGATCCTAAGAAAACCGATATGATTAGAAATTGGACTAGACCATTGATCCCATCAGATATTAGGAGCTTCTTGAGCTTAGCGGGTTATTATAGAAGGTTTGTTAATGGGTTCTCCTCCGTTGCTTCCCCTATGACAAAATTGACTCAAAAGAAGGTTAAGTTTATGTGGATCAATGAGTGTGAGAGGAGCTTCTAAACATTGAAAGACAAGCTTGTGTCCACTCATATATTATCACTACCAGATGGGCTTGAGGGATTTATAGTGTATTGTGATTCTTCCTGGGTTGGTTTGGGTTGTGTGTTGATGCAAAATGGTAAGTTCATAGCTCATTCTTCTAGACAACTCAAGGTACATGAAAGGAACTACCCTACCCTTGATGTTAGCTGCCATTGTGTTTGCATTAAAGATTTGGCATCACTACTTATATGGGGTGCATGTTGATGTGTTCACCGATCATAAGTGTCTTTAATATGTCTTCACTCAAAAAGATCTCAACTTGAGGCAAAGGAGATGGTTAGAATTTCTCAAAGGGTATGAAATGAGTATACACTATCATCCTGGCAAGGCAAATGTTGTGACAGATGCCTTGTGTAGGGTATCTATGGGTAGCCTAGCCCATATTGATGATGGTGATAAGGAGATGGCTAGAGAGGTGCATTAATTGGCTAGATTGGTGGTTAGGTTGGAAAAGTTTGGTGATGATGGTGTTGTGGTTGTTGATGGGTCTAAGTCTTCTTTGGTTGATGAGGAGATAGCAAAACAGAATCTTGACTCCTCCTTGATTGAATTGAAGACCTTGGTGAAAGAGCGCAAAGTAGAGGTTTTCTCCCAAGGGGGATGTGGGGCCCTTAGGTACTAAGGTAGGTTGTGTGTAGCTTGTATTGATGGTTTGAGGGAGAAGATCCTTGATGAGGCCCATAATTCTTCTTATTCTATCCACCCGGTTCCATCAAACTGTATAGAGACTTAAGGGATGTCTATTGGTGGAGAGGCATGAAGAGGGATATTGCCAAATTCTTTTCCAATTGCCATAGTTGTCAACAAGTCAAAGTCAAACATCAAAGGCCGGGTGGCCTAACCCAAGACATAGAGATGATTAATATGGATTTTGTGGTTGGGTTGCCCAAAACTAGAAAAGGTTTTGATTCCATTTGGGTGGTGTTGATAGGATGACGATGTCAACTTTCTTTTTACCAGTTAAGACAACATATAGGGATGAAGAGTATGCATAGTTGTACATCTATGAGTTAGTGAGGTTACACGAGGTTCCTTTGTCCATTAATCGGATCATGGTTCACAATTCACTTTGCACTTTTGGAGGTCTTTTCAAAGAGGTCTTAGTACAAAAGTTCACCTTAGTACAACTTTTCACCTCCAAACGGATGGTCAAGCTGAAAGGACCATTCAAACCCTTGAAGATATGCTTACGGCATATGTATTGGAATTGATGGGTAATTGGGATAACCATATTCCTTGATTGAGTTTGCCTATCACAATAGCTATCACTCTAGCATCGGTATGACTCCTTTTGAGGCTTTTTATAGGAGATGTTGTAGATCACCGGTTGGTTGGTTTGATGTTAGAGAGGTGGCTTTATTGGGATCAAATCTGGTTATGGAGGCTCTTGAGAAGGTTAGGATGATTAGGGAAAGGTTGAAAATAGCCCAAAGTTGTCAAAAATCTTATGCCGATGTGAGAAGAAGAGACCTTGAATTCAAAGTGGGTGATTGGGTTTATTTGAAAGTTTCTCTAATGAAAGGTGTGGTCCGTTTTAATTAAAAGGGGAACTTAAGTCTAAGATATGTTGTTCCTTATGAGAGGATAAAGAGGGTTGGCAAGGTAGCTTATGAATTGAAGTTTTCTAGTGAAATGAATTAGGTTAATCCGGTGTTCTATGTCTCTATGTTGAGAAACTGTGTTGGTTATCCTAATGCTATTGTGCCTCTTGATGTTGTGGCTGTTATTGAAGATAACTAGTCTTGTGAGTAGACTTCGATTCAGATTTTGGATAGGCAAGTGAAGAGATTGAGGAATAAGGAGGTGGCATCCGTTAAGGTCCTTTGGAGGAACCAACAAATCAAAAATGCTACTTGGGAGGCCGAAGCAGACATGCAAAAGCAGTATCCTTATCTTTTCCACTCCACTCAAGCCTAAGGTACCAATTCTAACTCTCCTATATGATTTCAAGTCTTGTATTTGAGCCCCTATGTCATTCATATGAATTCATGTTTAAGTTGACAAATTTATGATAATTTTACACTTATGTTGAGATTTTGACAATGGTGTTTGAAATATAATATTGCATTCTTATTGGGGCTGATTTGTTTATGATTACTCTTGTCTTTTATGTCTCTTTTACATTTGGGGAAGAATGTTCCCAAGGGGGAGATATTGAAACGACCTCAAAAAGTACCCGAAAATGTGCCTCGAAATGCCCAAAATTTTAAATTCCATATATCTCAGAATGCATGTGTGATATCATAAATCCAACTTCATATTCTTGTTCAGGGGATCAAAATTAGGGGGATAAAGGGTCTAACCCTGATTTAAGTGCGAAAGATTAGCAATTATGATTTTTCAAGTGATAAATTCTAGTGAGCATTCTGCGCCCCTTGTGCGACGTGCCAAGGGTGCGCAGATGTAGAGAAGTTGTCTTCGCGTCCTCTTCACGATGCGTAGAGTTGTATTTTCTATCTAGTGATTTTTTATATGGTCCAAGACTTTTAAGGCTTGGGCGTAAGTGTTCCTAAACATATTTTTACCTATAATTTAACCTTATTTCACCCTCATATTATCCTAAACATTCCTCAATACTCACTCAAACATTTAGCCATATTTTCACTCCCAAATTCAAGTATCAAACCCTCATCCTAAACTAAGATTTTCCTTCAAGGTTCTTCTGCAAGCTTCGAGTCTCCATCTCCTATCTTCACCAGGTTCATCTCCAAGCTAAGGTATGTGAATTTCATTCGTGGGTTCCTTTCACCCATGACCCAATCCTCCTTTTTCTTTAATTGTATGATTTAAAGTTGATTTACAAATGGGTCCTGCTTATTATGAAATTGACTGCACACTATATTAAATCTATGTGAAATTGTGGCTGTTTTGCTATATTTTGAGCTATAAATCTTTGATTATTGCAAGATTTGAGGAGGGGTTTGTATGTATGTTGCTTGAGGGTGTTGCAAGGTGTTGATTGATGGTTTTACAATGGATCTTCTTGCATAATTTCATCTCTATATTTTATGATTTTATACTAGCATTACACACTCTCTAAGTGTTTGACAAAATGTCCGAATGTGGTTTCTTGAGGAGTTGAAGGTCCAAAGCATGAGATATGATATGATTGACTATATGATGATGAAATGATCTTATGTATATGATATACTCTATATAAAGTGTTGCATTAGACCATGTCCGATCCTGGGAGATAAGAGCCCGAGTAACTGTGGTGGGGGTTTATACTCATCAATCAAGGTAGGGGTTTGTATTCATCAACTGTGTGAGGGATTCATACTTCGCCACCATGGTGATAAGGTGTGATTATCATCAACCATGTTAAGGGTTTGTACCACACCACTGGGATGAAGGAGTAAAACCATCATCAACCAACCGAGGGGTTTGTACCTTAGAAATCTAGCTTGGTCTCTTCTACACATATGATATCCTATATAGGCATGAGCTACTTAAGAATGTTTATTTATGAATTGATCATACATGCCATATTGCTATCTTGCCTATTGCTTATTGTTACGCATTTTGACTATGATGCATAATTCATGTTGCGTTGCATCCTAAATACTTAGTACATTCAAACGTACTAACGCATACTTTTGCCTACATAATATCACCATGTAGGAACCGGTGCCTAAGTTGATCCTCCTCTTCCTCCTCCCCGTGGCTAGTTCGATAGTACTCAAGTTAGTTGGTGAGTCCTACACTTCGGGGACCTTAGTCTATGTTGCTCTTATTATGTATTGAGACATTCTTCCTTAATGTTCTATTTTGACTATGAGGGTGAGCCCGGTTGCTTTGTCTTTGCCTTTGCTCTTATCTATGTATTAGAGGTATTTGTTGGACATGTTATGTATCTGTGCTAAGAGCCTTGACTCTATTGTTCTTGATGTCTATGATATTAAAGTGCTTTTCGTTAGCCCCAGTTGTCCCACTTTATTATCTCGTGATGCTTGTTTTATTGCTTCCGCGACCAAGGATGTGTAATGATATTCTAAGAGGCTTGCTTGGGGTCCCTTCGGGATTCTCTTACGCCGTATCACGTTTAGGCCCTAGGCTTGGGTTATGACATGAATGAAGTCACCTTGTTTATTAGAAAAAACAAAAGCGCACAACCAACAAGATAAGATGGTCTCGATATATGTCTCATCTTTTTTGTCAAGTCTCACCCTAAGCCTAGAAAATATCTTCTCTTCGGCATGGGACCACCTTTTTGCATCAAGTAAGGCTCCACTAGGATTATGCCTCAATTCAAGATGAGCGGACTTCTTTTCCTGCCTCGGGGAGTAGAGCCATACCTTAGTAGTTTCTTATACCATAATTGTATTTCCACCACCACCACCACCACCACAGGGTTGACTTTAACGATGGGGATTCTAATACTTATTCCTTTCTTTTATGCTTGATTTCTATTACTCCTTGCACAATAAGGATAATACTTTTTATTTGGAAGGGGATGAGCATTTGGAGTTCCCTATCTCTATTGATGATGATGACTTTCTAATGTTTTTGTCATGATTTGATGATATAATGTTTACTTTTAATTCTTGTTGATGGATGTTTAGACAGGCGATCGAAGTGAGGGGAGTCATACCTAATGCCCCGAACCTGAAGCACAGGAAGGAAATCTTTTTATTTTTAATTTTCTTCTTTTTTTTAAATTAATGGATCAATGATTGCAAACGATGTCCTTTTAATGCAAACCCCGTGCTTATGTGAAAAACTGTTCAAATGTGAATATTATGTCTCTAGTGCTTATCATTTTGAGCATTGATAATTCATATCTTTTATTCAAATTGTTCCATGGATGAGGAGCATGTATTGGCTTACCAATTAGTCCTTTTCTTGATAAATCAATCCACGAATAAATTTTATGCATCTTGAGTTGACTATGTGAGTAATTGAGCTTGTATATCCGATGATCGAAAGTTATCACTGTGAGATTTGGAACTTTGTTGAAAGGCATATTTTTGCAACATTTAGAACTTGCTTGATATGTTTTGGAGAGTTATTTTGACCTGAGGTCTTCTTTGTCTATTTTTAGTCCACTTTATCCATATTGATCTCGAATGACAATGAATTGATTCCTTAGTGAAACCCTTTTGAGCTTTAACCCCTTCTTTGGTAACTATATAGCCTCGACTTGAATTTGTGAAAGACAAATCCTTCTTCTTCCTTACCAATCTCTCCTTAAGCTTAAAAAGAACAAAAGTGATGGCCAAAGCCCAAGTTGGGGGTGTTGGTAGAAAGAGTGGGTTATCTCCCATGTAAAAGTTGAGAAAAGATAAAGGAAAAAGAAAAAAAATAAGAAGTCCTAAAAGTGATGGAAAACAAATGTTTGAAAAAGCTGAAAATATGGAACTGAAAAAGAATTGCGTGAAAACAAGGACCCTCCAAAATCTTATTGAAAGAAAGTGCAAAGAAGGGAGACATCTATAATGAAAGATCAAAATCAAAATAGGTATCAATAGGAGAGAAAAAGGACTGAGGACAACAATGAATCCATGAGCATTAAAAACATGTGTAGAGTTCTGATGTCGCTCAACCTGACTACTCAAAGGCAGAAGGGGCGATTGTCATAAGCATAATAATCCAACTTTAGAAGTTGGGGTCAATCCCATAGGGAATAATTGTTCAAGGCAGAAGTGACTCTGGGGGGGTTGTAATAATCAAAACAGAGTTCAGCTAACACGATCTAATTAACAAATTAAATAGCTATTAAAGAAAGATGTCAGGGATGTGTAAATATGGGAATTAATCTATCAAATAGGTCTAGATACTTGACTACATAAGTTGATATTAAGTGAATAGGCTAGGTTTCTTATAACCTAAATCACCTATGATATATGGGTGCTTCGTATGAGTCGGCTAAGATATCAGACGCAGATCACTGAGGACACGCTTGGCCTAAGAAATCACAGCAAAATACCTACTACCTTGGCCATGAATCCATGAATGTGGATATCAAATGAAACTCCATAAGGTTTTTGGCCATTATATCCATTTCACATTCTAAATTTTCTATCTAAGCAATAATCAGAGATCTAAACTAAAACTGAAGTTTGCAACCTTAAAATTTATACATTCAACTTAGGAATGGATATAAAATCACCCAAATCTACTACAGATAAGTGAAGATATCACAAATCCAACAAATAAATTAAATACCCATATCAAAAGCATACCCCTAACATGGGGGTTTAGCCACACTTGTTAGAAATTGAAGATTGAATACCATACATAGTAGCAGAAGTCATAGGTAACAAGATTGAGTACAAATTAGTTGATTATCACTAGCTAATCTTCTCCAATTTGATTCCCAAAGGCTTTAAAACTCTTGCCTCCCCTGTACTCTAAGAGGAAAGTTCCTGCCCAAAAGCTTCAAAACCCAAGCCTCTTTTGTACTCTAAGAGGAAAGTTCTACGTACTACTACTACGGACTAATTATTTTGATGGAATAAACATATAATGTACAATGTCCTTTTTAAAATTCCTTATATACTCCATGCAAATGTGTGAAACTTTGTTCTACGAAATGCCATTCAATGGTCAAGGCCGACCATCGTCGAGCAAAATCTGCACTTGACTGCTTTCTAGTTCCTCTTTATGAGGCTTCTTCAATAGTGAGATTAGGTGATGAGTCTTTGCTCCACCTTTCTAATTCGGCGATGTGCCAAATATTCTTCATATCACATTTTTATCAGTGTTTTAGGGTTTTGGGTGCTGCAACTTTAGGCGATCACTTATGCACTTTGGCGTATCCCTGAGTATGCTTTGCGATATTGATCCTTACCACACTTTTAACTTGACCTAGAACCTTGGTTGCTGCATAGTTAGGTGATCTCCTGGAGCATTCGACGGATCACCGAGGATGTCAATGATACCACTTTTCACTGTGTTTCAGCACTTTTGCTCACTTTCCAGGATTCCACAAAGTCTTGTCTTTTTGTGTACATCTAACTCCTTTCCTATCATAGAACATGCATATTTGATAGCAGTTGAAATTATTAGCACACTAAGGAAAATATTTCTTTGTAATTTATCCCCAAAATGAGATCAAAATATGGACTCATCAACACCCCTTACTTAATCCTTTGCTTGCCCTTAAGAAAATCAAACATTAATCTATCCAAATCAGAGCTTGCAAATAGGGCCACACGGAGCAATACATGCATTTTTACATTTTTCATCCTTTCTCGAACTTTCACAAACCACTTGCGTGACCTTGAAGCCTCTAAAGATGAGTAAGGAGTAATCAAATCATGGTTAAACTCATAATTTCTCATGGAGCTGCTTATCACTGCCTGGAAAAATTATCAGTTTTCCTCATTCCAAAGAGGATCCTGAACACTCAAGATTATATCATTGCTTTATAGAGGATCTCTTCAACTTTCACTCTGCCAAATAGGAAATAACAATAAGCTTCAACCCATAGGCTTGCTCTTATTCTTAATCACAGTTCACTTGACTTTCTTCTAGAATCGAATCCCAAAGGACTTTGCTAGGACTGTAATAAAGGGTAAAGGTTTGGTAGGATAACATATGGTCGATAGTGGCGCATCCCTCCTTAAACTCTACATATTCTTTTCAAGCAAAAAGGTTTTTTTGGTTCCCTTTTCATTCATCTCATTCTTGACATCTCTTTTGCTTTTGATTTATCATCCCAAGTGTCTCCTTTTTTGTCTTTTCTTTCACAACAAGACTTCTTTTTTGGAGGGTCCTTAATTTTCCTACTTCTTATTTCTCGCTTTTTCTTTTCATTTCCTTCTGAGACTCTTTGATGTCTTTCTTTCATTCTTACCCTTTTTTTCTAACTCTTTCATGGGACATACTTCCTTCTTCCTACTAACACGCCTAACTTAGCATTTGTCCACTATTCTACTTTCAAGCTCAAGGAGAAATTGGTAAAAAACAAAAAGGACTTGTCTTTCATAAACATGAGTCAAGGTTACAAGGTTGTCAAAAAGCAATCAAGGCTCAAAATGGGTTTACTAAAGATTCAATTCACTGCCAATAGATGTCACTATAGTCAAATTGGACTAATGGAACCAAAGAAGGCCTAAGATCCTCTCCTATCTAGAATTAACCTAGTTACTTCTCAAGACAAACTGGGCAAGTTCTAGATGCTGCAATACAAGACTTTCAAGAAGATAACTAATCCCATATTGGCAAAATGGCTTTGTGTTCAAACAATGGCAACACACTTGTATTTTTCAATCATCGCATATCCAAGATCATTTACTCACATAATCAACTCAAGATTCCTGAAATTTATTCGTGGATTGATTTATCAATAATAGACTAATTAGTGAGTACATGCTCCTCATCCATGGTACTATTCGAATCAAAGATATGGATCATCAATGCTCGGATTGATAAGGACTAGAGACATGATATTTCATTTGCACATTTGTCATCTCTGCATGGAGTTTGCCAAAAATTTGCAATCGTTCATCCATCCAATAAGAAAAAGAAAAGAAAATAATTAAAAATAAATACTACTCTATTACATTCCAAATTAAAATCATGTACAACCTAAAAAGTAAAAATAATGTCTAAATATTCATCGACAACACCATTTATCAAACTGAAGTACCATCATTGTCTCATCAAAAATAAAAATATTCAGAAGACAGGGAATTTCTCAATCTCACTCCCTTCTAACAATATAAACATTACCCTCAATGTGCAAGGGACAACAAAGAGTAAGCATAAGAGAAAGCAGTGAGTATGAGAATCCCCCTGTCAAGTCAATCCTACATGGTGGTTGTAGTGGTGGAGCTGAAAAAGATGTCATGGGGGCATCAATGCCCTCTTCTACCAGTGTACTTTCAAGGTCAATGTCAGGCCTAGTTGGCTCAGGTGCACTCAAATTGGATGTGCCAATCATGGATTGATCTAGAACAGAAGATACAAGCACTGTAGCCACCACCTCATTCTCCACTCTATCTAGCTCCTCCCAGTCCTCTTGGCTCTGCGCTGCTCCCAATGTCTCCTCATCAGTCTCTGGGTGCTCACCTCTTGATTCTCTTCACTGTCATCACCCAGAATCTCTATATTCAGCCTTTTATTTAGGATTGCAGCCACATCTACCTTGCGTGGTAGATCTTCCAGTCCATCAAAAAATATGCTCAAGTCAGTGGACCAGAGGGAAGTTACCTCCTTCTACTATTCATTAATATCGACTTTCAAAGATGATGTGTCCGTACTAGCACCACCTTCTTTCTCAACAACTAACATTTTTCTTCATTTCTTTAGTGATAGACAACCCTATCGTATTCGGGAATTATGCTCTCTCTTCTTAGAAGGAAGTCTTTATCCTTTAGGCTGGCCAACTCCCTCCCATGGTCATCAATCATGGACTCTAACCTATCCATCCTCAACTTCTGATCCTTATTTTGCTCACTCTACTTTTCTTGAGCTTCAACATATGGATTTAAAGCCTTAGATATATCTACCTCAACTAATTTGGGCATAGATGACTCAACCCTTTTAGCCCAAAGATCAACAACTTTGGTCGTGCTGCCAATCGCAAAAATATAGTCCTAGTGAGTGGGGGTTGATCATCTATAGCCTCTGTATTTGTAGATGGAATAGGAGCATCAGAGTAATGTATAATAGGAGAAGAAGAAGATATACCTGCCTCAATGCCTAGCTCTAAATGCTAGACTCGAGAGTCTCAATATCAACAGTCAATGCTTTGTTAGCCATTTTCTTTCCAGCTCTATCCTTTTCACCTCTCAAATACTCAACCTTGATCCTCCTAATGTCAGTGGATGCCGATAGAGTTATCTTTACATTGGTCTTTGCATTTCTTGGAACTCTAGCTCCTCTACAGAGTGTGATGATGAGACTTGGAAAGGGTAGAGAGGTCTAGAATTGCTTTACCCTTGTGAGGATTTCAGGAGCAACGATAGCACCAAGATTTAGCCTCTTGCAATCCATGATACTTCCAACCAGTGCCACTTTAATTGGGTGAAGCACCGATTCATTTTTGTGACAATATCAAATTATTGCTGATAAATCTGAACCAAAACCTTACGAGCATATTTATTTCTTTCATTTCAATGATGTCACCTTCCTCTAACCACGAGGGAGCTGGAATACCAATCGTTAGAGCCAACTATGCCTTCGTGTCATCAAATGTTTTTACTTTCATCATCTCATCCATTTCATTTTTATCCCTGTTCATACATCCCAAGATATCATTGATTCTGTATAGGACCTACACGCCCCGAGCTTTCACAGCATCAAGGGGTTTGAGCAATGACTTGACTTTGCTTTTGTTCTTTAGAATGGCCTTATCATAGGCCTCATTGAATTTTCGAACCAGGGTAGGTACATATAGATCTCGTTATTTGGTGAACAACTAGAAATTATTGAATTTAATAGTTACCAACACCTTTGGATATCTATCAATCACCCCTCAGTGGACAATTGTTTCTCCGCTAGAATTATCTATTTTCTCGCTACTCTGAGTTTGTTCAGGTGTCTTAGGGCAGTTACTTCTCTGATCCTTTGGGATGTATGGAGTAGAGGATCATGAGTGGCCTTTGAACTGCCTTCATTTCGGTGTCTTTTTGGACTAGGCTCAATAGTAAGTTTTTTTTAAAGGTCTAGGTCTCTCTTTCTCCTCCTCTGAGCTAGTCCAATTTATGTCGAGTTGTGCATCCTCATCATTAGTGGATTCCTATTGCTCAACCACTTTTCTTTTTCCCTTGCCTCATACTTCTTTTTGAGGCTGATGGGATCTTCTTTCTTCTTTATCAGGAGCTATAACAACTCCTCTATATACTTGTGATCCACCACACGTGACATGTTCCTTTGGTTTGCCCATTTCTATACCATAATGATCTCCAAACACTTATTAGAAATGTATTGACAAAAATCAAGCACACTATTTGATCATATGAAAAGTATTCAAGATAGGCTGGATCGCATATCATACTCGGTGAATTACTAAGCTGATTCAATGGTCAAACAAACCATCGCTGTTTTGCACAAATTTCAGACTTAGGGTCACTGCTACTTTTAGCAATGATCATTCTCAATCTGTGATACAACTAATTAATTCGGTGAGAAAGAAAGTTCATCGTCGAAAGTTACAATAGTCATTCAAGACAAGCAGTCGACTAAGGCGGTGGTGTATATGTCAAATGGTCACACCATTGAGTATGTTTAGGCAGTCAAAATGACCATCACTTGTCGTGGCTGGCAAAGCCCTTCATCCATTCACCAAAACTTCAACACTTTCATAGAGCACATGGATGAAATGCACATACTAACCAACTACAACATATTAATACAAGCTTAATTATTGGCTAGCACTATCACATAATCTCAATGGCTATACACTTAATCAAACAACGACTTATCCTTAAAGAATAATGTCACCCAATCTATCATAGGGCAAGGTCAATCACTTAAAAGAGATCCGGGGTTACTCAGACTTCATTACAACCATAGAAGTGATCAATCCAACAAGCAAGCACATTTTAAGAACACATTCCTATGATCATGGCCTAGATTCAATTGAACACATTCAAGCATCGTAACAAACATAAGATTTGAGGCCAAAACCACAAATAATACATCATTGAGCACAAAACCCTTTATTCATGAGTCTAACTCAACTCTTTCACACCCCAATTTTGATATTCATAAAATGATGCCAAAACCTATAATAAATTAGACATACATGCAACACAGGGTTCAAAAATAACTCTAAAGTCCTTCCCACTTGATTCTCAACAAGAATTTCAAAGTTTAAGGCATGATTTTCACATCACAAACATGATCAACTTCACAAACAATGACTTCTTCAAAGAATTAAAACAAGGGCCAAGATCATATATGTTCAATAATGAGACATATTGAGACCTTCGGTGATGCCCTTTAATGATTATTCCCAAACTTCTTCGTGAAAAATTTTCAAAGAAAAGAAAAGGAAGGGTATTGGCATGTGAGAGAAGATAAAAGGAGGGAAGATGGAAAGTTAAAGGGCTAAGACAGTTGAAAGGCCTTAAGTAGGTAGGTGAGCATGCATGCTCAGTAGACATCAAACTACACTACGTAGCATGATTGGCATTGCGCCAACTATGCTAGGGACCACCCTTTTTGACATTGATCTTACCTTGTCTTCGGCCCTGAGGTGAGGTGAAACTAACCATCGCGAACTGGAATTGGTGATTCACCGATTGGACATTTTGTTTGCCAAAATTTTTAGCACCTCTAGAGTCACCACTTGCTCCCAAGTGCGATCAAATTGATCATCGGCAATATGACTCGACGATATGTTGAGTAGTCCCTCTTTGTCGCCCTTGTCAACTTGTCACTCCTATTTTTCTTACCAACCTTACACAATTAATGAAAAATTAATAAAATACTCATTTTGGATTACCTCCTAAGTAGTACCTTAATTAACGTTGTGGCACGATGACATTCCTCTTCACTTCAAGTTACCGTTGATTGGCCCATTATTGATAATACCCTTGGATTATATCTCAATTTCAAAGCTTTGCATATGCTAAAAATAACCTCCTCATTATTCACTCTAAACTTTAAATCTACTTTCAAAACCAATCACCGCCAGGTGGCTAAGAATGGCCTCCCCAAAGTGACTGGCACATCCGTATCTACTTCACAATCCAAAAGAATAAGGTTTGCAGGAAGGATAAATTTATCCACCTTCACTAACAAATTATATAGAATTCCTACTGATTTTTTGGTAGACCTATCAGCCATGAGTGACTGCATTGTGGTTGCAGAAGGGATTTCCAAACCTAGTTTCTCAAAAATATCTAGCGGCATGAGATTCGTGCCTGCTCCTAAGTCACAAAGAGCTTTACTAAGCTTTATTAAGGCTACTATTGTGCAAGGAATGGTGAATACCCCTGGGTCTTTCTTCTTTGTTACCAACTTTTGTGTCAGGATTGCAATGCAGTTGTGAGACACTTCAATTGTCTAACATTCAAGAGTTCTCTTCTTTGTCATAAATTCTTTCATGAATTTTGCGTACCCTAGCATTTCAACTAATGCTTCCAGAAGGGAAACATTTATTCATAAAGAATTGAACATAGAAAGAAACTTTTAAAACTCAGCATCCTCCTCTTTCTTCTTAAACCATTGTGAGAATGGCGGATTAACTTTGACATGAGGTGCCTTCGTCCTCACAGTTGGACTTGAATTTCTTGGCAAAGAGTTCTTAACTTTGTTATATTATTACTACTTTTATCTTGCTTATTATTCTCAGGATTACCGAGAAAATTATTACCTACAACTTGCGTCTCCTGCTCATCATCCTCAACAACAATCAAATCTTTTTTTTTCTTCCACCTTTTTCAAGCTTTCATCAACAACAAGTAATGGTGTAGTGCATTTAACCAACTTTCCACTATAAGTAGCTATGGCTGAGCACTATTGATCATTCCCTTTTGGATTAGTTACCGTGTCATTGTGTAGACCTACATTAGGACGTTCATTTAAATGATCTAAAATATTTCCTAGTTGAGTCTCCAAATGTTTGATAGATGCCAAATGAGACATTACTATTTGACACAATTGAGAAAAGTTAGATTTCATTTCCTTTAGGATTTTGTCTGAAGCCTCCATCTTACTCAAGATTTGTGAAAGCATATCCTCGGTTCGAGGATTCTCTTGATTAACTATTGCTTCAGTAGCCTTCACTCTATCGTCTGGTGGAATGTACTTGTCTCCTTCAAGGTTCAGCCAACTCCCAACTTAAGGTTGATTATTCTATGCTCGATCTCGCCATCTATAGTTATTGTTCCAACCTTGATTCCCGAGTAGCCTTTGAAAAATCGATCGATAACCCACCATTTGGTTACCTATATAATGACATTCTTCGTTTTAACCACCTTCAAATGGTTCATCTTGATGCATCACCTTTGGTAGCTCCCACAACATTCACACTCTTATGATTACCTCCTATGACGTGCTTGATCAAAAGATCAAGTTGGGTTAACATCTTAGCGAATCTGTATAAAAATTTGATCTTTATCGTATTACTCTCTGATGAATTTGATTCATCCATTTTGATAGGGTAAAAATATCATCATCTAAAATTGCTCTCAAATATTCAAAAATTGTCGTTGAAGAAGATTCAACTGATAAAATTAAGTAATTTTTCTTTGAAATTTATTAAGACGAAAGTATTGTTGAGTTAGGATAACATGTTTGATATCAAAAATCAAGTCTATTTCCACTGAAATTAAAGTATTGTTGATTGTGAAGAGTAAATATCCCCTAACTCATTTCACTATTTGAATCAATTAGTTAGAAAAAGATCAAGTAATGAATATGCTTTTAAAAATTGGATTTGGTTAATTAGATGTGTTTTAAACAAGCATTGCTGGTAAATTTTATATCGGACAATCATTAACGAAGCTTTGACAATTATAATGGCAAAAGATGCATATATTTATACAGACAGAATAATGAGAAAAGAGAGAGAAAATAAAAAAATAAAAATTAAAAGAAAAAAGTGTAAGAAATAATATTCAATTAAAAATATATTATAAACATAACTTTTAATATTTTGTTACTCTACTTAAGAGAGTGAAATGCACTCTATGTCACATAAGTGCTTAAGATAGAATTTATTTCACTTTAAGATAGTTTAAGAGGTAATCCTCCACCCCATAGAGATAAAGTGTGCAGTACAAAAAATATGAATAGGCTGGAGGAGCTTTATAATACTCTGGAAGTTGAAATGGCAAAATAAGAAAGAAAAGTAACGAAAAAATTTCTAGGTACTGATTCTACGAGTGCATATATGGACTGTCGAAGCTAGTCTTAGAAGGGGTCTTGTGCCTTGGACAATTTTTAAAAAAGTTGGTGTTTCGACGAACAAGATTTACAGGCCATAAAAGGAACTACGGCTAGTGGAAAAAGGTCGAGAAAATGACTTGAAACTAGGATTTTTATGTTCTAGACCCTATAAATTGTTTGATAAGCCATAGACCAGACTCACAGATTGAGTTCTAAAAGTTTAAAATTTCTCTAAGTGTCAAGAAGTTTGATGAGAGAGTTCTATGGTCCATGTAAGAAACTACGAGCCGTAGAATAAGGTTTGTTGAATGGGGCCTAAAAGGTTAAAAATTAGGAATTTCAAGACTTTTTCTATGGACCAACAGGATGATTCGTAGAATTCTTTATAGCTCATATGTATCGGTCGTATACCCAACATCAAACTCTCAAATTTTGGGCCCTAGTTTCATGAGTCATTTGTACAACCCGTTCATGAATCCACAACTCATAGGTCCCTGCTTGTAGATCACTTTGACTATTTTTAATGAAGGATATTTTGAATATTTTCTAACCTTCTAACTCCTAAACTAAGTCATTTTGGACATAAACTACCTATAATAATTTTTGTATAACTTACACAAATTCCATTATATAAGGAGTAAATTTCAATTTGTCCCTACTCTTTTCAAATTTACTAAAAATCCCTTAAAAAAGCAACTTCAATACACGTTGCAATCAGTTGTTGATATATGTTAATTGTAGTTACTCTCTCTTCAATAAATTAAACTATTTAATGCAATCAACACATTTTCCATAAAAAAAACCCAAACATATTCCTTTAGAAAAAAGGAAAGATAAATTCTGAACCATAAATTGAGCTAGTTAATGCCAATAAACCTGTTTTTCATAAAAAAAAAAAAAAACCTCATTGGATTCCTTCATAAAAACAAATTTGAATTTTGAATTCAATTTCATACGCTCAATATGAAAATTTCACACATCAGTAACTTGATATGTGAAATTTTACATATAACATATATCAACAACTACAATTAACATGTATCTATAGCAACTTGATACGTGAAAATTTACATATAAGATAATTTGAAACAACTGCATTTTTGATACCAGTTAATTTGATTGTAAGAATATTGAACAATAACAATTTATGACATTTAAAGATACTTGATACAACAGAAATTGATAAAAGGGATTTGAAGAAAATGAAAGTATAAGATGAATAATACGATAAATATTTATTTGATACAAGGCATAAAAACAACAACAAAACTTGATATAACTAAGTAAAAACTATGTTGTTGAACTTGATACAATGAAATAATCTTTTCAATTTTTATACCATCCAACTTAATATAAGAAGTTTTTTTTAATTATACTTCATACAATAAAATTTTAAAAGTGATGAAGAACGCAAATCTTCGTCTTCATATTCAAAATCACACCTTGGATAAAGAATAATAGGAATTTCTTCAATTTGTAACACTTCTTTTATTTGAACATTCATCTCTAACTCGGTTAGAACTTGAGTAACTTCGACAACTTGTGGAGATTCTTTGATTTGAGAAAATAATTGTGTTTGAACAACATTATTGGACTGGGGAGGATCTCTAATTGTGTGAGACTTATACTAAAAGAAGGATTAAAATTCATACAAACACAAAAATCAAATGATGAACAAGAATAAATTCAACAAGGACAAAAAATTCTAAAGAAAAAGAAAGAAAGATGAGAATGACAATGCTCAGTGATCTTAGAGTTTAAAAACTGATAGAAAATTTTAAAAAAGAAAGAAATAATTGTGTAAAAATTAATTATGGGTTAACTTTAATTTAAAATTAATTGTGGATACTTGACTAATGCATAGTGATTAACAACTAATTAAACTTTAAAAATGAAAATAACTGTAATAATAGTCTAGTAAAAAATTGAATAGGAAAATTAATGCCAACTATCATATGGGAGGACAGAGAATGTAAAACAATGGGAATCTTGTAATTTTTTTAAATGGTAGGAAATTTTAGAGATTATGATAAGATAAGTTGTGTATTTGTGTAATTTTTTCATAATTGTTTGCCTATAAACTACCCCCAAGCCCATTCATTCACCCAAAGTCTCTCAAATATTTTCTTCTCCAACTTCTCTCTAGTTCAAGGAAGAAAATCTAGGGTTTCAAGCTCCACGTTCATCACTTTTTTTATATTTAGAGCTTTGATTATCAAGGTATGTGGATATTCATTTATTAATTTTTTCATCCATGAAGCCTAAGAAATTTCTATCTTTCTCAATGAAATTTAGATGTATGAATTAGAGATTTTAATCAATTGGCATTGGGTCTTATAAATTATACTTTATTTTATTTATACATGAATTGATATTAAATTGATGATTTTAAGGTTTTACATGTAATCCCTCTCAAGTTTCATCTAGGGTTCAGGAAATTCAATATGAGTTTTTTTAAATTATGATTTCAATTAATCTTGATCTTCATGATTATGCATATTAAGTTGATTAATTGTGAGCCCATGCGTTTACCCTAGTTTTCACTATAAATTATGATGATGAAATTGATAAGGTTCTCAAGTAAACTTCATGAAAAGAATGATTTAAGATTTTATGATATTCCCCAAAGATTTATGAAAGATTGTGAGATTTCACCTAAGCATGAATTCGTAATGATGAAAGGACAATGCTCACCTTACATGAATCATTATGAAATGATTTACTTTATGATTAAGTCTTTATAAATGGATTGGTAAATAACTACTGCCTTTCCACGTGCTAAGTTTTCTGATTTATAATAAGTATTTCATTGGGATTTGACTTAGCATCTTATGCACTTTGACGTGGTGGCTCAACCTAAGGGGTCCCTAGTAGCAATCTCTAGTCCTATAACTACGTGCTCCCGTAGGATTTTGTCTTGATAAACTTGCTAGTTGATCCACATATAGGCTTTTTATGACCTATTTTACAAGTTAGAGCCTATCTTGGCAAGTAGTCCTCCCTTTCTCTGGTGTAGGAAAAATATCAAGATTTTATTTTATAGCTCGCATGATCTTATCACTGATTATGATTGATATCCCACATATGATTATGATTTTATGACTTGCACTTCTTTAAATGTATGCATTATTATTCTTATGATGCATTGACCATACTTATGTGTAATCATGCTTTATCATAAATGCATTTTACTTTAGTTAGTTGCATATCATGACTTATAGCATGTTGCATCCTCACATATTTGGTACTTTCAAATATATTGATTGCATATTTTTTTTATCTATATTGTTTTACAATATAGGTGCAGGCGCTCCATACCACTCTCACAGTTAGCTTGGATTTTAATAAACTTTGTGTGGTGAGTCTTTATGTTCATGGATGAGTTCTTTTATGATGTCTTCTAGATTTCTATTTATTTTTAGACATCAAGTTAGCTATAGTTTTCAGAAAAATTAAATAATTAGAGCTATGTCATCTTTATACATTTTCTTCTATGATTGAGATTTTAACTGTATTGATTCATTTCACATTCTCTTATATTTTAATGCCATTACTTACCTTATATATGGTTTATATGCTAAGAGGCTTGGTTGGAGTTCTTTGGGGTTCTAGTTGTCGTGTTGCTTCTAGGACCTAACTTGGATAGTGACATTTAATCATTTTCTCAGTAAAGCAACATAATATAGAAATCATAATTTTTAAATGTTAATTTTATAGTATTTGATCTGAAATACACTTCAAGCTTGAATTATAAAGTTAAATTCTAATATCCCACTCTTTATTCTCCTCTTTTGACACTGCTAGAAATTTGAGCTTATGCCACTGTTGGAAAAATGCTGCCTTAGGCAAAGACTCCGTCGTTGTTGATGTGTTGTCAAAATACAACACTTTTTATACTTAAAACTTGGAATTTTGTGTGTTCTCACTGTAATGTTAGTGATTTGATGTGTTTTTGTGTTTATTTTACATGACTTCAAGGTTGGCACAGATTTTGGAAAAAATATGCAAAAGTTGTTGATTTATAGGATCCACGAGACCTTTTAAGTGTCATAGAGTATTCTACGGGTCATGAAGGAAGTTTTGTGTAGAATTCCAATGAAGGGTGAATTTATGAAGTTTGATCTATGAACATGCAGATGAGTCATGGAACACTTTATTAGTTGTAGACCAAGTCTCGTACCCTAAGGATCAGAAAGTGAAGACTTGTAGAAATTTCATCAGAAAAAACCCCTTATGGGTTGTAGAACCTTTTACGAGCTATGGAGGGGTGTTGTAGAAGCCAAGTCCAGAATTGCAGGAACAAAGTACAAAACCCCTACTACGAGCCGTAAATCACTATACCGCCCCATAGATTACCTCGTAGAGCTTGTCGATCCAGTTTTTCTATTTTATTTTGAATTTATATTTTAAACATTATAAATAGATTTTTAGGTTAGTTTTCTAGGGGAAGCAGCGAGAATATAAAGAAAAACATTAGAGAATATGAGAAACACTTGTAAACTTTCATTTCACCTTCTAGTTATGATCTTGTGATTCTCATTAAAGCTTTGCATTTTCTTGTGCTTAATTCAATTGTGTAAGTACTCTATCATGTTATTCAAATTTATTGGTCTTGCATTTATATAAATTATGAGTAGCTAAATCCACAACTAGAGTTGTGGGAACCATGAAGAACTAACAAGGTAAAATTGGATAATTTATAATTCTTAAAAAGACATGTATGTATTAACTAATTCTCTTTGTATTGTATGTTTTCTAGTGGTGGACAATATTACAACCCATCTAGTGTTACTGACTGGACCAAGATAGTAATGAATAGAAAAGAAAATTAATTAACAGGATTCGATCAATTTTTCTCGTTTAATCAACCGAACTGGGCCAAGGGGAGGTTGTAATAGGATAATAGGTAAGAGCTAGTAATGTTACACTATGGGGACGAACCAAATCACATAGTGAAATTCACCTCTCGCCTGGGCTAAAGGGTTCGGTGAACTGAATTTACCATTCTACATGCTACACACTAGAAAAGAGTTCGATTATTCGAAGATTCATAATTAGGGAATCATGGAGAAATCAATACCCTTGTTTCTCTCTCTATATTGGTTAAACCCTTATATTACTTAGGATTACTCTATACTTATTATATAAAATCCCCTTTTGGGGAGATAAGTTGGTTAATAAACCTAAATTGCAAAATCGAATTCTTCTAAGTCTATCATATTACCTTGGGTTCGACCCTGACCTTGGCTAGATTCTATATCTTGACAATGATCACTTTAGCCTAAAAAATGAGGTGTAGCTTGGTCAATATCAAGATTTTGGCGCCATTAGCAGGTTATATGCTAGACTTGTCTAATTCAAGTGATTTAGGAATTAATCCTTATTTTCCTCATTTTATATTTTTGTTATTTTTGTATTCTTTCAGGTTTTAAGTGTAGTGTATGCCTAACACAGAAAGTCATGGCATATCCTTGACTCCTTTTGACCCATAGATCCAGTGAAGACTGAGAAGAATGACCCAAGATAATGCAAACAACATGGCAAATGCCAACAATGAAAATTCACCATCTCTTGAGGACATTACTCCACAGCTATATCAATTGAAACTTATGGCTATGGATTTAACTGGACTATTGTGTTGCCACCACTACCAGTTGACACAAAGTTCGTGGTCTCAAGTGGGTTACTTCAAATGTTGCAGAACTTTAGGTTGTTTGCGGGCCTACCATAAGAGGATCTACATAGCCATCTACACAATGTTGCTTTTGTCTGCAAGAGTGTAATAGGAACACAAAATCTGTCTATAGATGCTGTGGAATTTCGTGTCTTTCCATTATCTCTGATAGGAAATGTAGCACTATGGCTATTCAAGCTCCCACATAGTTAATCACCAGTTGGGCTGAGTTGCAGAGGGACTTTTTGGATAGATACTTCTTAAGATCAAAGATGCTCAATTTGAACGATCAGATTAACAACTTTGAGCAACTTCCTGGTGACTCGATCAGTACTGCATGGGAGCGGTTACTAAATGCTTGAGGAGTGTTTTGGACCATAAAATTGTTGATAATGCCTTGGTGGAGATCTTCTACCATGCCCTGGATAAGAATAGCCAAGCCTGTGCTAATACCATTATGGGGGCATGTTCTTAGATCAACCATTTGTAAGGATTGCTGAAAAAGTGAAGAGAGTTGTCAAGACCAATCATTTATGGCGGCAAAGAGATAGATTGTGACACCCTATAGCTCCATGCTATTGTATTCATATTTCAAGCCTCACTTTGTTAGGTTGGGGTTGTGTTAGGTTCATGGAAGACTCCTAGTACCTAAAAGAGTTTAGAACTTCCCTAAGAGTTGAGTTTTGGGTAATAGTTCATGCAAGGGTCAACTTTAAACAAGCATAACTTTTAGCACATTTGGACCTGGGTGACCTACAACATGTCAAATGAAATACCTTTGAGTTATCTATTCAATTCACTTAGTTTCACCTCATTTAGACTTCAAAGTCAAAATTTATGGTCATTTTACTGAAGACTGCCTCTGTAGAGTTGCACTACGAGCCCACTATTACGAGTCGTAGGTCGGGGCAAGACTCATAGGTTAGGCTCGTAGCAATTTCCAAAGACTTCAAAATTGAGCCTAGGGGTAACTTGAGGGGTCCTATGAGTCGTAGTGCTACTACAGGTCATAACGAGGCCCGTAAGAGCCATTAGACAGATTTTTAGGAAGGATTATTTTGGTCCTTTTCCACCCTTTCTAAGCTCCAGATTGACATTTTCATGCTCATTCAAGGTCCTAAAACCCTTAATTTCTTTATTGTATTGAGAAAATACTCTCTCAAACCCTTAAACTAATATTTCACTCCAAAATCAAATGTCCAAATCTCTTCTGAATCTAAGGATTTCCTTCAAGCTTCAAGCCTCCATTTTTAATCTTCATCAAGAACTTCTCCAAAGCTAAGGTATATGGTTTTGAACCATTGGGTCCTTTCACCCATGGTGCCTAAACTCTTTTTTTACTAATAGTGCATGATTTAAAGTAGATTTTACATGTGAGTCTTGTATATTGAGAAATTTACTGCACAGTAATTTAAGTTCATGAAAGTATGGCTGTTTTAGCATATTTTGAGCTTTAGATCTTAGATCTAATGTTGATTAGATGAGGGGTTTTGATGTGAATGTCTTAGGGGTATTGCAAGGTATTGATTGATGGTTTTATCACTGATTTTCTTGCATAATGTCATCTCTAAATTGCATGGTCTTTTACCCCCATTACACACCCGCCAAGTGTTTGATAAAATATTCGGTTATGATTTATTAAGGAATTGAAGGTCCAAAGCATGTCTTATGTTATGAATGATGTTATGATGATGAAATGATCTATAAAAATATTATGAATGATGTTATGATAATTAAATAAGAGTATATATATGATGTTATAATAATGATAGAAGGAGGTATGTATATGACATATCTCTATATAGTGTTGGATTAACCATAACCAATTGAGGGGTATGCCTCAATCTCTATGGGAGGTAGGGTATGACCACCCTTTAACCTATCAAGGTATTTGTACCTTGGCACTAGGGTGATGGGGCGACATCATCACTAATCTATCAAGGGATTCGTACCTTGTAAGCCATCAAGGTGTTTGTACCTTGGCACCAAGGTGATAGGGCGGCAATATCACCAACCTAGATGGAGGTTTGTACTCATCAACATAGTGAGGGTTTAGTAGCTCACCACCTAAGTGATGGGTTGGCATCATCACCAACCTACCAAGGGATTTGTACTTTGGAAATCTATCTTGGTCTCTCCCATGCATATGATATCCTATATGAGCATAAGTTACTTTAGCATGTTTTACTTATGTACTTATCATACATTACATATTGCTATATATTATGCCTATTGCCTATTGTTATGCATTTTGGATTATAATGCTTATCTTTTGTTGTATTGCATCCCACATACTTAGTATATTCCAACGTACTAATTCATACTCTATGCCTACATGATATGACCATGTAGGAACCAGAGCCCCGCTTGAGCATCTCTACCCACGAAGGTTTCACTCAAGTTTATTGGTGAGTCCTCTATTCCAGGGATGTTGGTCTATATTTCTTATGTTATGTATTGAATCCTTATTCTTTATTGCTATTTTGACTATGAGGGTGAGCTCGATTACTTTATTTTGGCCCCTATTAAGTATCAGTTTATAGAGGTGTTATTAGACAAGTTATGTATTACGTTTGAGATTTGACTCATTTATGTTATGTAAGTATCAAACTCTCTCTTTCTCCCTTAGTCCCAGTTCCCCTAGTTTATGTTTCTTATGATGTTTTGATATTGTTTTCACAACCAAGGATATGTAATGATATGCTATGAGGCTTGTTTGGGGTTCCTTTAGGTTACCTATTTGCAGGTCACATCTATGTCCTAGGCTTGGGTTATGACAAACTTGGTATCAGAGCACTAGATTGATAGATCCTTGGGGTCTAACACACCTTGTCGGTTAGAGTCTTATTCATGGTTGTTTTGTTTACTACAATTATGATTAAGAGGTTATGATATATTTTAGAAAATTTTTCCTTTCTTCATGGTCTATGTCATGCTTTAGAAGTGAGATAGCACTTTCCCCTCTAACAAATGCTCTTTGCTCTTCTAGTTGACCATGCTGCTTCAAAAAGGAAGGTGAAGGAAGGTAAGTTGAAGGTTTTGATTTTTGATGGATCCGAGTTTCACTATTCCTTTCATTATTACTTTGGGTTGTTAGTGGGCTTCTTGTGTGTCCTGAGTTGTTATGTGAACCTTTGGTGTCTACCTCTTTGTTGAGTATATTGTTGCTAGAAAGTTCATAGGTATTATTACATGTTCATGTTGCATTAGGTCTATCTTTGTGACTTGTTAGAGTTGGTGTGGTGGTTGTGATGTTATACTTGGGATGGGGTAGTTGCATGAATATTATAGCTTGGGATGGGGTAGTTGCATGAATGTTATACTTGGTGTGGTGCTGGAGGTCTTGGGATAGCTTGGGATACTTAAATAGCATGTTTCCAATGAGTGCAGAACCCATAAGGTTGTAATCTGATGGTTGAGAATGGTCGGCCTATTTGGTCAACTACAATGGGTTAGTCACTTCACTAAGATTGATCTTCGATTAGAGATTTATCCCCAAGTGAGTATTATTAGTATTAGTGGAGTTGTTCGGTTGATTTATGCATTGACTATGTTTATGGATCTCTAGAATAAGGTCTTAAAATCCTACTTTGATATGTGGTGTTGGTCTCTAGTGATGGGGCATAGATTTGTTTATAGCTTGTGAATCTTTAGGAGTACTGTTGCAAGTCTTGGAGAATGAGAGATTGTTTGCTAAATAAGGTAGGTATGCATTGTGGATATTAAGAAGGTGGTTAGAAATCCTTAAGTATTATGATATGAGTGTGCATTTTGTCCCCCGTTAAGGCAAGTGATGTGATTGATGCTCTCAGTAGGGTGCCTATGGGTAGCCTAGCATTGTAGTAATGGTGGTAAAGAGGTGACTAGTGTAGTCCATTGGTCGGCTGGATAGGGAGTTAGGTTGAAGGAAGTTGAGAATGGTAGTATAGTGTTATTGAGGGTTCCAAATCTTCTTGGGTTAAGAGGTCTAGTTTAAGCAAGGCCATGATTTCCGCCTTATTAGAGTTGGAA